>QCXZ01000086.1:11327901-11607708 GCA_025024175.1 Rhyzopertha dominica | reverse complement strand
AGCTCGTTTGGATCATCCCAGTAGATATAGTCGTTTTATTTGTGTTTGATTCCATAAATATTCCTTACCCGTTGTCTTTGATACTGCTATTGGTGCTATGACATGTCTGTACTTGTCTAAATTACAGCACTAATTTGCTCGTTGGGTTTATAGCGGCCGTCTGGCTGCGTTTGTTTTTTAAAACAATATGTCTGTAAGTTCTTTATCCTTTTGTGTGTAATTTTGAGGATATTTTTTAAATAGCAATTCATATAGCCCAGGATACCTTTGTATCTTCTATTTTATATTATATCAGATTCCATCAATTTCCATTCGTGAATCACCAAATAAAAGCTTTTCACGTTTTTTGTTGTTCTTACACCATACTTTTGATCAAATTCACGTTGTTTTTCAGTATTTAACAAAATCTGAAATATACTTTTGGGTAGAGAACCATATTGATCTCTATTATCATTATCATCCGTATCTGTATCAGATGTGTTGAATGGTGTGTAATAAAGAGCGTTTTTCATCGCTAAGTTCTTCCACTAAATCATTTTCATTATCATTGTCATCACCATAATCGTTATAATCTTCATTTTCCCAATCCACTTCTTCAGCTGAGGGTGTTAATTCCTCCTGTTTTACAAGCTTTTTCTCATGTGATTTATCAATCGGTGAAAGCGGTTGGTAAGTAACATTTTTTGTATCAATCTTATTCTCAATATTTTGTAGGTGTTTTGTTATGGGTGAGAAAATTTCTTGCTGAACCATGTGACCATGTTTAAGCATTTCTAGCTTATTTTTTATATTTCGTCTTTTAATGACGAGTCTTCTTTTTATATTTCTTTCTTTTAAATTTGTCATAACAGTAAAACAGACAGCTTTACATGTAAAACAGACAGCTGGCTATATGTAAACAGACAGTAAACAGACAGGTCTGTCTGTTATGTTGGTTTATTCAGCACTTAAATATGCTTCATGTGCGTCTGCGCTAATATATTGCATATTTCTCGCTTCTAATTATGTTAATCAGTCACTATTCGTTATTCCTTTGATAAGATCAGTATGGAACAACATAAAAATTGTATAAGTGAACTATTAAGCAAAATTAATCATTATTTAAATGCCGATAATGAACAATCGATGCAAATAACTGTGTTTTCAAGTACGTTACATAAAACTAGTTTTACTAGAGCTGAAAAAACATTGCCGTTATCTGAAAGAATGTGAGAATGCTGAAATAACTGTGGTTTACAAACAAAATATTGGAGATCACTTGACAACGGTGCCCGTGGTCCAATCCTAAATGTACAGTAGGTCCAGATACCTGTTATTGCTACAAAGTGATGACACGAATAAAAGCATGTAACGAACTACTTAACGATTTGGATGTGATGAGATTGTCTGATACCGGAGGAAAAAAGACTCAACAGGGTGATGACGGTGATGAAGAGGAAAGTGTTATAAGCGAAACTCAAACCACAACAAAATGTGTTTTATGTTTTTGTCAATATTATATACAAACAATGTTCAAAGGATGTTAAATTCTATGAGAAATTTGTTTAAATAAAACAATAATTTACATTAATTATTTTTATTTGTTACAGCCTTTTGCATACATTCAAACTCTGTCTCTACAAATTTTTGTAATTTATTAGGTTTTACATACATATTCTTCATATTTTTTTTTAAGAACAACAGTATTCCATATTATGTAAAATGTTTTATTTAAATCCTCCTTCTGTGTAATGGTTATTGCCGGTATTGCAGTATTCAAACACACCATTACCAAAAACTACATTTTGGGCATGAACATATTCTAGAGATAAATTGTCTATCTTGTTGTTCCGTATTTTCATCATCTCGAGTGTTAGCGTTGGATTACCACTGAGCAAAATAAACGATTTGTGATCAAAAAAACTCTTACTTGTAATACAGATATCCTTCACTTTTTCATCTATTACATTGATGCTGTTAATACTTCCATCCAGCAAATCAAACACCAAACCATAAAACATTGTTGTTATAGGCATTCCTATCGAAGACCAGACAGCGTAACGTTTCAGCATGTAACAATTTAAAAAATCTTTCCATTGCAAAAATCATATACAGCTGCGATGTAAACTTATCGGTGATTTTCTGTTGAATTAAATTCGCTTTCAAATCTTCAGCATAATCCGAATATGTTACTTTAAATAATAGATAATGCTTTGCAAGCGATCTTAGTGTTGTAGTTTTTCCACAACATGCAACCCCATCCAGAAAGACAACGGCACCTTTCATTTTATTCTTGATAACACCAACAAACTAACAACCAAAGATTAGTATGCTATATAAATACGTATAATAAAAAAATCTTGCTATTATTCATAACAAAAGTCAAACATGGTTTGCACACGTAAATTATATTACGTGCTTGATAAAAAGTTTTTGAAATGAATGTCTACTACGTTTCCGTTAAACAAAAGGTCAAATGTGATTTGCGCATTCGGCATACATAAATTGCACACGTGTTTGATAAAAAGTATTTTTTAACGAATGCTGATTGCTGACTATATGAATTTACATAAACATGTTTTGACGTTGTTTGAGGTCATGCTTTATACACATGTGTATGATAAATGCGGAAATGTGTTATTAAAATGCTTTGACGTTGTTTGAGATCATGCACTATACGCATGTGTGATAAATGCGGAAATGTAATAAAAAAAAAAAAAAAAAAAAAACAGTTGAGCATATATTTAAAGCTCGCTGCATGTATGTTTATTCATTGTAAAGTGTGTTCAGCTGCTTCGTAGGAAACCTAATTTTAAAAAATGGGTGATGGTGTGTAATTTAATTATTTTTTACTAAATAACAATTTTTATATTATTTCTATTTTACAGAATTTGCACGTTGTCCTATTAATTCATCGCATTTTGTATTAAAATCAAGAATGCTGCGGCATTTAACAAGATGCAGCTATCAGCTAGCTAGGCAGCGAGGACAGCAACAGCCTCGAACAGAACTGCCCCCTTATGTGGGGGTTCCACACCACCACGACCGCCGCCACCACAACAAGATGACCAACCACCGCCACAGCCGCTCCAGACTGAAGCCCGGGAGCAGCCAAACGAGGAGGAATGTTGGGATAATAGCAATTATCCAACATATGCTCCAATGCCGCGGTATGTGCCTCCGCCGTGGTTTAGCAAAAAAACAAAAAACAGGAGTGGCGAAGACTGCAGGGTGTACATTATAAGCAGGATCAGTATCAGTCTTGATTATAAAAATAAAATTATCCAACATCCGATAAAAAATAAATGTATTTATTACAAAATGGGTTTTTCTGTGTTTTATAATTTTATGTAATCAATGAGCACAATTATCTCTGCTGAAGTAAATGTAAACTATAGAACGGTATATATTGATACCAAACATATAAGAAACAGTACTATCAAACATGTTGCGGTATTACAAAATTGTGTCAGAAGCTTACGCACCGATCCGCGCATACGAAAAGTCTGCTGGTTTAGATTTACGTTCGTTATACACCTGTACGATTCCGGCAAAAGGAAAATTTTTGATAAATACTGGGTTGATTATACAACTGCCTGAAAATACATACGGTCGAATTGCACCACGTTCTGGATTAGCATCAGAACATTTTTATTGACGTGGGAGGTAAATTTGTACATATTTTTCTTTTACATATACATATATTTATATAGTTGTTTGCAATTATTTCAGCTGGAGTAATAGACGAAAACTATACTGGTGAAATAAAAGTGTTATTGTTCAATTTTTCTGAACAACCATATACGGTATTAAAGGGGGATAAAATTGCTCAACTAATCTGTGAAAAGCTAGTATACCCAGAAGTTGTGGAAACAAAAGAGGTAAAATTGTGAACATATTAATACTGTAACATTACTAAAAAAATAATATTGTTTGTATAGACCATAACAAACACAGAACGTTCGTCTAGAGGTTTTGGTTCTTCAGGAAGAAACTAACACTACCACCAACATCATGACATCGCAAGAAAAATATCTAGATTATTATGTAAAAAAGGTGCTAGATAAATTTGAAAGGGTATGTAGATTGGTTAAAACTAAAGAAGATTTTGATAAGTGGATTAGATTATTGAGTAAATTCATTAAAACAACACAAAGCGCAATTAGAATTAAGTCCAGTTGTGTGAAAAATTTTTTGAGATAGAGTCCCAATTGGCGGTTTTAAATTACTACAAGGAAAACTTAAAATTACAAAAACAACAAATGAAACGTTCAAAGAACAGGTTTGTTGTTTGGCAAGATTTAGAGTCTGCATTTAAATCCAGGATAAAAACAGGAGCGATTGTTAATCTTAGCATAAAGGATCCCAAAACATTTTTTCTTAAGGCTTACAAAAGTTTTGTTAAAAAATTAAGGATGCATTAAGGACTTCTTTATTGAAAGTCAATGTAATATTTAGTGCAAATTTTGTTCAACCGAAAACTTTAGAAACTGATATAAAACATTTTAGTACGCGAAACAGCGTAATTGATAAAACCACAGACTTAAAAACCTGGTATAAGGAGAATGTTCAGGATAAAATTTTAAAAGAATTGGAGGAGTTTCAAGAAAGGGATTCGGGTTGGGCTCTCTATCAAATATTAAATTTAAAAGTTAATATAAACAAATTTGCACCCATAAATATAGGCATATCTACATATGTTAAATTACCTTTCTTTTTAAGCAAGAAACGTGCTGTTCTAAACATTGAAAATGATGATGAGTATTGCTTTCTTTGGGCAATAGTGGCTCATCTATATCCAGCACCGTGTGATAAAAATCCGCGCAGAATTTCTTCATATCCGCACTTTTCTAACGTGCTAAATTATAGTAACATCAAG
The DNA here is from genome assembly GCA_025024175.1 of Rhyzopertha dominica. Taxonomy (NCBI): domain Eukaryota; kingdom Metazoa; phylum Arthropoda; class Insecta; order Coleoptera; family Bostrichidae; genus Rhyzopertha; species Rhyzopertha dominica. Next base: position 11,602,850 of record QCXZ01000086.1, on the reverse strand, counting down.
TTTCCTATAAAACTGAAGGACATTCCTAAGTTTGAATTAGCAAACAGTTTATCAATAAATGTTTTCACATATGAAGCTAGAGAGATATTGCCTCTAAGTTTAAGTAAAACCAATTATTCTACCACTATCAACTTACTACTTATAAAGAACGTAAACTATTTTTAATCATAGCGGTGATGAGGATATAGATGTAGACAATTTTAAGGTGATACCACCTACAAACAGATTGTACCATTTTGCATTAATTAAAAACTTGTCCGCCTTGGTTAGTCGTCAGTTGCCTTGTAAAAGAACTAAGAAACATTTTTGTAATAGGTGTTTAAATCGTTTCGTAACTAAAGAGAATTTAGAAAAACATTATTTACAATGTCATAATTTAAATACAACAAAAATTGTTTTACCTAACGAAGAAAACAATATTCTTAAATTTAAAGACTATCAAAATAAAGAAAAATTGCCATTTGCTATTTATGCAGACATGGAGTGTATTCTTACGAAAGTTGAGATCAAGGATAATGCATCTGCAAGTAACACTAAAAAATGTCAACATCATGTTCCCTTCAGTATAGCTTATAACCTTGTATGTTCTTATGATGCAAATTTATCTAAATTTAAATTATATACAGGAGCAGACTGTCAGCTTTGGTTTGTTAGAGAATTACAACGATTAGGGCACGAATTATCAAATGTATTCAATAAAATTGTACCAATGATTCCGCTGACAAAAGATCAATTACGTGAATTTAATTTAGCAAAAGTCTGTCATATCTGTTCAAAACCGTTTCTTCCTAATGATAAAAAGGTTAAAGATCATTGCCATTTATCAGGAAATTATCGCGGGCCAGCGCATAATACTTGTAATCTCAAATATAAAGATAAACACACAATTCCGGTTATATTTCACAATTTATCAAATTATGACGCACATTTTATAATTAAGACTTTAAGTACTGAAATTGAGGGAAAAATATCTTTACTGCCGGTTAATAAAGAGAAGTATATATCGTTTACAAAGTACATAGCAAACACAAACGTAAGTTTCAGATTTCTAGATTCCTTTCGCTTCATGTCCAGTAGTTTAGATAAGCTTGCTTCCTATTTAGATAAAAATCAAAAAAAAATTATCAAACAACACTGCAACACGGAGCAGGAATTTGAGCTACTTACACGTAAGGGGATTTTTCCTTATGATTATTTAGATTGTTGGGAAAAATTATTGGATACAACTTTACCACCACCGGAAGCATTTTATAATAAAATGACTGAAACCTCAATTACCGAAAAAGAATACAACCATGCTGTTAGTGTTTGGAATACTTTTGCTATAGCCAATTTACAAGAATATGCTGAATTGTATTTAAAAACCGATGTTCTGCTTTTGTCAGACGTTTTCGAAAATTTCAGAAATACCTGTCTTGCTACATATCAATTAGACAGTCTCCACTATTACACCTCGCCCGGTTTAGCGTTCGGTGCATGTTTAAAACTTACAGGTATAGAACTAGAATTATTGACAGATGTAGATATGATTATGTTTATAGAACGTGGTATTAGGGGTGGTATTTCACAGTGTTCAAATAGATATGGTAAAGCAAATAATAAATATATGGGAAAAATGTATGATTGTAATCAACCAACATCATATCTTATGTATTACGATGTAAATAATCTCTATGGGACAGCTATGGGTTTACCTTTACCGTATGGAGGGTTTGAATGGGTTGAGGATGTTTACAATTTACCCGATTTAATGACTATTGGAGAAAATGATGAATTTGGATATATATTTGAGGTTGATTTACATTATCCTCCGGCTTTAAATGATGAACACAAAGACCTACCTTTATGCCCAGAGCATCTAATTCCTCCGAGTTCAACAAGTAAAATACCTAAATTATTGACCACGCTTTTTGATAAAAAAAATTATATTATACATTACAAGAACTTGCAACAGGCCATTGTTTTAGGTTTAAAATTAATGAAAATTCATAAGGTGTTGAAATTTAAACAGACTTGTTGGTTGAAGCCCTACATTGAATTGAATACAAATTTAAGGAAACAAAGTAAAAACGATTTTGAAAAAATTTTTTATAAACTAATGAATAACAGCGTATTTGGAAAAACCATGGAAAACGTAAGAAAGTATAAAGAAGTTAAATTAGTAAATAGATGGATGGGTCGTTATGGTGCTAGTTATTACATATCACAACCTAACTTTCACAGTTGTAGCATTATTAAAGAAAATTTGGTAATTATAGAATTAAAACGTTTAAAGGTAAACTTTACAAAACCAATTTATACAGGGTTTGCAATTCTTGATCTATCGAAAATATTTCTGTATGATTTTCATTATCATTACATTAAAAAAACTTTTAAAAGTCAAGCTAAATTGTTGTATACAGACACCGACTCTTTAATATACCACTTTTTTGTTGATAATGTTTATGAGCATATTAAACAGGATATTGATAAATTTGATACCTCTGATTACCCTCCTAATAATGTTTATAACATCCCGTTGAAAAATAAAAAAAAATTGGGTTTAATGAAAGATGAAAATAATGGAAAAATTATGACTGAATTTATTGGCTTGAGATCTAAAATGTATACCTTTAAAACATATGAAAACAACAACAAGGAAACTCTTAAAAAGAAAGCAAAGGGTATAAAGGAAGCTGCATTAAAAACTATAACATTTGCCGATTATTATGATTGTTTGTTTAATAATAATACACACAACACGACGCAAAAATTGTTTCGTTCCCAGAAACATGAAGTATATACAATAAATCAAACTAAAATAGCCTTAAGTCCGCATGATGATAAAAGGTTAATAAGTTATCTATATACGGATACATTGCCTTGGGGATATCACAAAAACTAAGAAATTATCAAAATCTTCTGTAATTCTAATCAATGTACATATTTTTGTTTACTGTATGTGTATATATTGTATTGCGTAAATAAAGCAATAAATAATATTATTCTGTGTTTTTTTTAATTAATAGGTGACATAGATGTACTTGTGCAGGTAAACACCTGTTTAAAGATGACGAACACATTAAAAAGAGGTTAATTAATTACAGATACAGGTGAATTTACACCTCATATCTTCAGCGATGTCATTAGTAGTGTGTGCCACACCTGTTTTTTTTTTTAATTGTCTTCTGTTATCTTGAAAGATGACAACCATTTTTTAACACATTCAAAGGGGTTATTTAATTACAGGTGTGCTTCTAGCACAGGTAAAAAACAGGTGTGTGTTTGTTGTCTGTTCTTAGACCGCCTTCTGGTAGGATGACGTCATTGTTAACACTTCTTCAGCACGTTTTTGACACATTCAAAGAGGTTATTTAATTACAGGTGTGCTTCTAGCACAGGTAAAAAACAGGTGTGTTTACACCTGATATCTGCAGTGACGTCATCATTAGTGTGTGTTTGTTGTCTGTTCTTAGACAACCTTCTGGTAGGATGACGTCATTGTTAACACTTCTTCAGCACTTCTTAGGCGGGTTCTTTGCGACCTTCAGCCTACCCCCCTACTGTGTGGTAAGAACCGGATGGCGCGGTCCATCAGGTTGTTGGATTGTCATCATACCCTAGTGGTATAACTACTGACGTCACCAGGCATATTTTGTACTATATAGACTATTATTTTGAACTGACGGTGCTAATTTCGCAGGGCATAAGGAGATGCTAAGCAACATTGGCAGAAGGTATTATTGCCAGTGGTTGTTTAACTTACGAACCTACAACATGCTGAGCACGATGTGTTGGCCTATGCTGCTTTTGGTGAATATATCCGTAGACCGATAGTGTTGTAACGTCGTGTATAAAGGGATGTAGAATTACAATGACAAAATATTAGATTTATCTGTTAGACTGCCCTGATGTATCAACAAAAGCCCGATTTGATTAAAGAATGCAAGTTCAGAAGAAATTCACTCGTCGTGTATTACATTAAWTAACATATMGTGWACTGACGGCACCAATAGATAATGTGCAGAGGAAGATGGGTTGGCATGTGTTGCTTTTGGAGGATATATCAGTCGACTGATAGTGCTGTAACGTTCGATTATAAAGGAATGTAGTGTTACAATGATAAAGTATTAGATTTACATGTTTGACTATCCCAGTGTAATAGCAAATGGTCCATTTGTTATAACGTTCATGTATAAAGGGATACAGAGTTACAATGACAAAATATTACATATATTTGTTAAACTACCCTAATGTTATTATTCACGAGAGGACGATTTGATGAACGAATGCAAGGTCAGAAGTAACTAGGCGTGTTATTGCATTAAATAGCATATGATTGTGAAGTGACGGCGCCAAATTCACAGGGCATAAGTATATGCTAAACAATATTGACGAAACCCATCGCATATAGTTAATTTATCTTAACGAACGTAAGTGCTGAGGAAGATGGGTTGGCGTGTGTTGCTTTTGGAGAATATATCAGTAGAGTAATAGTGTTGTAAAGTTCGTGTATAAAAAGATGTAGAGTTACAATGGCAAAGTATTAGATTTGTCTGTTGGACTTCCCTAATGTATCAACAAAAGGTCGATTTGATTAAAGAATACAAGTTCAGAAGAATGTCACTTGTGTATTGTATTAAATAGCATATCATTGTGAATTGACGGCACCAAATTCACAGGGCATAAGGATATGCTTAACAATATTGACGAAACGCATAGCTATATGGTTGATTTATTTTACGAACGTAAGTGCTGAGGAAGATGGGTTGGCTTGTGTTGCTTTTGGAGAATGTATCCGTAGACTGATGGTGTTGTAACGTTCAAGTATAAAGGAATGTAGAATTACAATAACAAAATATTATGCTTTCGTTAATCAAAACGACAGTTCGTTGATAAACCAGTACAGTCTAACAGATAAATGGAATATTTTGTCTTTGTAACTCTACATTCCTTTATACACGAACGTTACAACATCATCAGTCTACGGATATATTCTCCAAAAGCAACACAAGCCAACCTATCTTCCTAAGCACTTACGTTCGTTAAGATAAATCAACTATATTGTTAAGCATATACTTATGCCCTGTGAATTAGGCGCCGTCAGTTCACAATGATGTGATGTGTGATTTTCTCTTGAGCTTGCGTTCGTTAATCAAATCTACAGTTCGTGGAAACACCAGGGCAGTCTAACAGATAAATCTAACATAGTGCCATTGTAATTCTATATTCCTTTATACATTACCGTTACAACACTATCAGTCTACGGATATATTCTCCAAAAGCAACACACGCCAACCCATCTTCCTCAGCATTTACGTTCGTAAAATAGATCAACCACATAGCGATGCGTTTCGTCAATATTGTTAACAATATCCTTATGCCCTGTGAATTTGGCGCCGTTGTGAACTGCACAATGATATGCTATTCAATGTAATACACGACAGGTGACCTTCAAATCAACCATGCCTTTCGTCAATATTCTTAAGCATATCTTTATGCCCTGTAAAGTTGGCGCCGTCAGTTCACAATGATATGCTATTTAATGCAACTCACCCGAAGTGACTTTCTTCTGAACACGCATTCGTTAATCAAATCGACCTTTTGTTAATACTTTAGGGCAGTCTTAACAGATAAATCTAATATTTTGTCAGTGTAATTCTACATATCTTTATACACGAATGTTACAACACCATCAGTCTACTGATATATACTCCAAAAGCAACACACGACAACTCAACTTCCTCTGCACTTAACGTTCGGAAGATAAATCAACCATATGGCGATGCGTTTCGTCAATATTGTTTAGCATATTCTTATGACCTGTGAATTTGGCGCTGTCAGTTCACAATGATATGCAGTTTAATGCAATACACGCCTAGGTGACTTTCTTCTGAACTTGCGTTCGTTAATCAAATCGACGATTTGTTGACATACTTGGGCAGTCTAACAGATAAATCTAATATTTTGTTATTGTAACAACAGTACATTCCTTTATACACGAACGTTACGACACTATCAGTCTAGGGATATATTCTCCAAAAGCAACATACGCCAACCCGTCTTCCTCTGCACTTACGCAGTATACAATGACATACATTTGCTGTTACACTGGCACAATCTAATATCTAATATTTTGTCATTGTAACACTACTGCCCTTTATACACGAACATTACAACACTATCCGGTCTACTGATATATTCTACAAAAGCGAACCCATGTTCCTCAGCACTTACGTTCGTAAGATAAATCAACCATTTTAGTCAGCCCTATGAATTTGACACCGTCAGTTCACAATGATATGCAATTTACTGCAATACATTCCAAGTGACTTTCTTCTGAACTTGCGTTCGTTAATCAAATTGACCTTTTGTTGATACACTAGGACGGTCTAACAGATAAATCTAATATTTTGTCATTGTAACCCTATATCCCTTTATACACGAACGTTACAACACTATCGGTCTACGGATATTTTACCAAAAGCAACACAGGCCAACACATCTTGCTCAGCATATTTTACGTTCGTAAGTTAAACAACCACAGGCACTACGTTATGCCACTGTTGCTTAGCATCTCCTTATGCCCTGCGAAATTGGCAGTCAGATAAAAATAATAGGCTATAAATACAATATATGACGTGGGAGGTCCCTCTGAACTTGTGTTGTTTAATTAAATCAACTTTTGTTGAAACACTACGACAGTCCAGCAGATAAATTGAATAAGCGATTGTAATTTGTTAACTCTATATGCATGGACGCTTTATCATTACGAGTGTATGGATATATTCCCCACAAGCCTACCCATGTTTCTAAGCACTTACGTGCGTAAGATAAGCAACCGTTTAGCGATAAGTTTATCCAAGTTGCTTAGGGTCTCTTTATGCCCGGGGCAATTGGACGCGTCATTTCAAAATGATACGTTGTATAATGCAATACATGCCTAGTGACTCTTCTGAATCTGCGCTGGTTAATTAAATCTATTTGTTGAAATAGTCTAGCAGATTAGTCGGACAATTTATCATTTTAAATTGGTAACCCTTTATACACGGGCGTTTTAACACTATAAGGGTATATTCCATAAAAGACAAAACACACCTACACCCGTCTTCCTCGGCACCAGTATTGTTAACCATTAAATTACAATTACTTGAGAAAGTTATTGAATTACTTTCGTTGTAATTGAACTAGTAATTATTTGCTCTGCAATGTAATTTATTTTAATAGGATTATCCAATTTATTACAATTACATTACATTTTCACAATTACGTTCCACAAAATTATTTGTATTTTCAATCTGTGGGAAGTTTAAATCTGATTGCAAACCAGTAGGTAGGTAGATATTGAAAACGCCGTTTCCATAAGCAAAGCTATTTTACATAAAATTGATCACGGTTCTTTAGTAAAACTTAATATATTTGAATTAGATTACAGCTTGCGATGAAGTAGAACGCGTTTACCCTAAGAAATTCAATCATACCCTACAAGAGGGAATTCAAATTTTGACTGCTTCAGCTATTCTCACTTAAAAAAAAAACTTGAACTCGATTTGCGGTGCAACTAAACTTAAATCAGCTAAATTAGAATTTTTGCAGGAATATCTTATGATAATCATGAAAACCTAGGCTACTGCTATCGATACCCTTCAGGGACCCTGTGTACCCGAGGTGTAGGGTATATTTTTATTTAATGTTCGTGCACAAACTTCCTCCATGCTTTCTTGTCCTTAGCCAACGCCTTTGCTTCCGGCACTGTGATGCCCCTTCTCTGTATTATCTTCTCAATTATGTTGTTCCAGGTTTTCATAGGTCTGCCTCTGGTCCTCTTGCCGAGTTTTTGCTTCCCAAACTTCTTTAACTGGTATTCCATGTTCCAGTAGGTAGCCAAACCATCTCGGCTGACTTTTCTCTATACTATTTAAGATGGGTTCTACCTTTAGTTGCTCTTTTATTACTGTATTGCAAACCCAGTCCTTCCTGGTTATACCCATGATTTCGCAAGTATATCATTTCCATTTTTTGTATTTTGCCTTTTAATCTTTGACTTAGTACCCAGCTTTCGCTTCCAAATATTAGTGTAGGCACGTATACTGTTTTATATACGTACATTTTTACTTCCTTGGATATTTCTCTCTTAGCTAGGAAATTGTTTCTCAGTGAATTCGAGATGCGTTGCTAAGTATTTCTATAATTTCAGCTTCTTGATCCCCAGTGGCATTGATGTTCACTCCTAGATATTTATGAGTCAACTTGTTCTAGCATGGTGTTATTAATTTTGATGTTCACCTTCTCTCTTACTTTGCCCATCATCATCACTTTTACGAGGGTGAATGCTTTCAGCGTCCATAATATAATAAGATAATATTTTGTCGGATAGATCGCTGTCTCTTGAAAACACTGACAAAAAATTAATAGTCTGACGTTTCGATTACACCTGTAATCTTTGTCAAAGACGAAGAACTTCAAAATTTGCCTGACACAAGTTCAAACAAAATTTTGAAAGTAAATAAACAAATCACCAAGGATGCGAGACGTCATAGAAACAACGTGCCAACCTGATAAAAAAGGAACCTAACGATGAAAAAGGAACTACCTACCTACTAGATATACACGGAACTACTTGATAAAAGGTAACTACAAAATAGCCTTCCAAATGTCACCTAACTCATAATTTCCACAATCCCTATTAAAATTATTAGTATTCCTACAAATTTCTATAGCTTCTTTTATTAGACGTTTGTGATAATATTTTTCTCTATGTAAAATTTTTGTTTTATCAAAATCAATCATGTGTCTAGTCAAATATGAGTGTTCAGCTACGGAAGATTTATCTATCTGTTGCAACCTAGTAGCACGTATGTGTTCTTTCAAACGCGTACCTACTTTTCTTTTTGTTTGACCTATGTAACACTTTCCGCAAGAACAAGTAATTTTGTAAACACCTTCACTCTCTAAATGTATTTTATCTTTAGTAGAACTTAAAATTTTATCTAAATTATTATATGTACTATCAACAACTAAAATATCATGTTTTCTAAGCATCCTCTTTAATTTTTCCGAAAGGCCTTGTACATAAGGCAAACTCAACTTCAATTTACTTTGTCGTGGCTGAGAATTTACTTGATTTGGATGAGCACTTTTATTAAAAACTGACCAAATATTCTTACTACTATAACCATTTCTCATTAGCGCTGATTTAAGATAATATATTTCTTTTTGTACAGAACTTTCGTCTGATATCCTTTGTGCTCTAACAAATAACGTCCTAATAAGACTATTCTTCTGAGAAGGAGGGTGGTGAGATGTGGCATGTAAATATCTGTCTGTGTGTGTTGGTTTTATGTAAACCTTGTGTCCTAACTGTCCAGTGTTTGTTCTGTAAATTTTGACATCCAAGAAAGGTAAACTACCATTGCTTTCTAATTCCATAGTAAATTTTATGTCGGGATTTTGACTGTTCAAATGATTTAGAAACCTACCCAGCTCTTCTATACCATGGGGCCAAATAACAAAAGTGTCATCTACGTACCTATACCAACATTTTGGTTTAAACTGAAAACTGTTTATCGCTACATGTTCAAAATTTTCCATAAACAAATTGGCTACTACAGGACTTAGAGGTGAACCCATTGCACAACCTGATTTTTGTTCATAAAAATTATCGTTCCATAAGAAATAAGTAGATTTTAAACAATGTTCGGATAATCTGGCTATCGTGTCACCTAAGGGATCGCTATTAAGCTTGGATTTCCTGAAACGATAGATATCATCAAATCCAAGCTTAATAGCGATCCCTTAGGTGACACGATAGCCAGATTATCCGAACATTGTTTAAAATCTACTTATTTCTTATGGAACGATAATTTTTATGAACAAAAATCAGGTTGTGCAATGGGTTCACCTCTAAGTCCTGTAGTAGCCAATTTGTTTATGGAAAATTTTGAACATGTAGCGATAAACAGTTTTCAGTTTAAACCAAAATGCTGGTATAGGTACGTAGATGACACTTTTGTTATTTGGCCCCATGGTATAGAAGAGCTGGGTAGGTTTCTAAATCATTTGAACAGTCAAAATCCCGACATAAAATTTACTATGGAATTAGAAAGCAATGGTAGTTTACCTTTCTTGGATGTCAAAATTTACAGAACAAACACTGGACAGTTAGGACACAAGGTTTACATAAAACCAACACACACAGACAGATATTTACATGCCACATCTCACCACCCTCCTTCTCAAAAGAATAGTCTTATTAGGACGTTATTTGTTAGAGCACAAAGGATATCAGACGAAAGTTCTGTACAAAAAGAAATATATTATCTTAAATCAGCGCTAATGAGAAATGGTTATAGTAGTAAGAATATTTGGTCAGTTTTTAATAAAAGTGCTCATCCAAATCAAGTAAATTCTCAGCCACGACAAAGTAAATTGAAGTTGAGTTTGCCTTATGTACAAGGCCTTTCGGAAAAATTAAAGAGGATGCTTAGAAAACATGATATTTTAGTTGTTGATAGTACATATAATAATTTAGATAAAATTTTAAGTTCTACTAAAGATAAAATACATTTAGAGAGTGAAGGTGTTTACAAAATTACTTGTTCTTGCGGAAAGTGTTACATAGGTCAAACAAAAAGAAAAGTAGGTACGCGTTTGAAAGAACATATACGTGCTACTATGTTGCAACAGATAGATAAATCTTCCGTAGCTGAACACTCATATTTGACTAGACACATGATTGATTTTGATAAAACAAAAATTTTACATAGAGAAAAATATTATCACAAACGTCTAATAAAGGAAGCTATAGAAATTTGTAGGAATAGTAATAATTTTAATAGGGATTGTGGAAATTATGAGTTAGGTGACATTTGGAAGGCTATTTTGTAGTTATCTTTTATCAAGTAGTTCCGTGTATATGTAGTAGGTAGGTAGTTCCTTTTTCATCGTTAGGTTCCTTTTTTATCAGGTTGGCACGTTGTTTCTATGACGTCTCGCATCCTTGGTGATTTGTTTATTTACTTTCAAAATTTTGTTTGAACTTGTGTCAGGCAAATTTTGAAGTTCTTCGTCTTTGAAAAAGATTACAGGTGTAATCGAAACGTCAGACTATTAATTTTTTGTCAGTGTTTTCAAGAGACAGCGATCTATCCGACAAAATATTATCTTATCATCACTTTCGTCTTTGTTTCGTTTACCTTCATATTTCTGCTTGCCAGTGCCGCTACCCATTGATTAAGGTTGTCTGAGTTCATTCTCGTTGTTTGCTAGTATGGCCAGATCATCTGTAAATGCGCATTCTTTTATCCATACTGGTTTAAGGTTTTTATGTCCTACATATATCCTACTCGTCTTGTTAGTTGTCTCTTTCATCACCTCATCCATTACCAAGTTAAACAACACTGGGCTCAGTACTCCGCCTTGTCTGTCCCTCATTAACTGTAAATTCAACATGATTTGCGGTGCAAAGGAACTAAACTTAAATCGGCTAAATTAGAATTTTTGCAGGAATATCTTATAATAACAGTGAAACCATAGGCTACTGCTATCGATACCCTTCAGGAATAAATAAATAGAAATTCAAAGATAGTGAACAAAAAATCTTTGTGATATTCAGCAAAAGAAGCACGGGAGGTGTAAGAGAAATACATTGTATGTTTGGCATGTTACATATGATTACAATGTTATAAGATATGTGCACCATCAAGAAAACTCCCAACATAACGATGAGGGAATACATTAGAAAGATTCAAATGTGTGAAAAATTTAACAAATGTGGGGGTCCCAATTTCCGATAGTGCAATAGCTACTTTTATGTTACTGGGACTGCTAAGTACGCATTATGAAGGATTAATTAGAAGCATTGATTATAATGAACAACTATTAGGTACGAAGGTAGTTAAAGCAAGATTGATTTTAGAAGAAAGAAGAAAGTTTGGATAAACATCATGCCGAAGAAGCAGAAGCCAAATAGTTAGCTTTGAGAATGAAGAAAAATTTTAGAAGTCACCGAAACGAACCAAGTGTAATAAACCGAAAATAAGACGAAAAGGAAGCGAAGAAGCGACATGTATGTTTTGCATGCAACAAAAAGGGGAACATTTCTTGATAGGAATAATAACAGAAGAAATTCAACCTAAAGACAACGAATGACAGCAACCAACGACGAGAAAGGAAGTTGTATAAGAATGAAGGCGCAACAGTTTACCAGAATTTTAGGGAAGGCGGAAACGGTAAAGACGGCTCATGGGCAAGAGTGGTGAAGTTTAAAGCGTTAAAAGCGCAGAAGCGCGAAGAGAAAGATAGGAAGACATAATGTTTATATGGATTTCCGATCCAAGAGTAACACATAAAACACCGTTCAGGGAAATTTTGGAGAATTTTAAAGACAGCACTGAAAGGGTAGCTAAACTGGCAGATGGAAAATATGCTAATGTGAAGGGGAAAAGCTCAGTTACCTTACAAATTTGTAAAAAATATGGAGAATGGACAATATAATTAAAGAAAGTAGTTCATGTTCCGGATTTGATTTCTTTAGTACAACTGAACAAGAATGGTTTAAGGCGAGTATTCATCTAAGCACGAACGGAAACGAGGCAAACCGAGGCCGAACTTCATGCCTCATTTGTAAGTTTTTATTGCAAAGAACTAGGCTTGCTGAGGCACTGAAAAGGGCACCGTTCCATCTGTGCGGAGTGGTGCCGGAATGCGTCTCTCAACCGGAACGGATCCATCAACCCGTTCTTGTCATCGGGCTGTCCAGTCAGCAGTTAATAGTAATGAAGATGCCACTAGTTACATCTGTGCCTAATCAGCGAAGTCCACGGTGCAACAACCCGAAATCGACTTCACTTATAGAGAGAACGAAGTGTTACCAAKCTTCAAAATATTTATACAGAGGTCAAAAAATGCAAGGAGTAACATTTAAGGCATAACAGAATGACAACGGTGGAGAGTATACGAGCAATGAATTTAAGCAATATATAAATGCAAAAGGTATAAGTATTGCACAGGATAACTATTCCAAGTATACCACAGCAAAATGGGAGGTCCGAAAGACTGAATCAAACATTGCTAAATATTGTTCGTTGTTTATTATTATAATCGGATTTACCATCAACCTTTTGGGCAGCAGCATTAGCAGCCGCAAATTATTTAAGAAATACATGTCCTTCAAAAGCTGTCAGATTACAAACACCGTACGAACTATATAGTTTAAGAAGATACTTATACTGAAATTGTGTTAATACAATTAAAGTATTTGGATTTAGAAGGTCGAAAATTAGATACAAAAGCAACATAGTGTATAAATCTTGGATTTCAGGATAATTTCGAAGGCCATCAATCAAATATGAAACCTGAACCGTAAAAAAATCATATGGTGAAGTTGAAAACTACCAAAGACTTTTAGACATTCTTCACGTCAGGGGAAATGGGAGCGATAATAAATAGCTAAGACAAACTGCAATTCTACAAATTGAAGAAAATCATTGAACCAAACTGTAGAAGATGAAAGAGATGACAAGGAAAGACTAAAGAAAGGTAACAATTTTTTCAACTAGTGGAGTCAAAGGAAATGCACATGAAGTAAGATGACTAATCCGGAATAAGAATAGGAATACCAAAAGAATGCACTTGCTGTCAAATTAAAGTAAACATTGAAGGACATCACTCCAGCGTATATTGGCCCCTACCTGTGGAACTCACTTCCTAGTGTGGTCAGAAGAGCAAAAACTTTAAAATCTTTCAGGCTTGGTGTTCATAAACTGATTGATGCTCCCGTGGGATGTTGACTGTGCAAAGATCTTTACATATGCGAGTTAAGTCTTTTTGTCATGTTTTATCTTTTCACTTTCCTAGTAGCCACTTTTCTTGGATTCAATATCAGATTGTCATTGTTATTTTTTGTGTTCATCCCTCTCACAAGCCAAGCTTAAGTGGGTAATATTTTTGAATTACTGAATTTGTTATTTAGAAATTGTCCTTTATTTTTCTCGCTTATTGTACTGTAATGTAGTTCATTAAAGCATATTAAACTAAATTAGTAATTCATTCATGAATTTCACATAGAAGCGATCTTACAGGCCTACAATTTATGGAGTATCCAAGGGTGTATTTAAGCATATTAGATTTTAAACAAGTATCCCTAACCATTCGAAAATTACTTACATCGAAGCATGGCAGCACTGCGCTAGCGGCACTTATGAATATGAATATCTCCACGAAGAATTTTGCCATCTGGCACGCTCTAAAATAGCCCTGTTTAGTTAGAGGTTGAAAATCTAACCGGTACGGAGCGCCAGCTTACAAGTGTTTGATTTATCCGCAATTGGAGCTCGTGCGCAAGTTGCTTAATAATTATTGAAATAGCTTTGTGGATTATCGGAAGAGCATTATTTGGTGGTTGCGTTGCATCACGTGTGTAAACAAGTCAGGAATTTTGCAGTAAGGTGTGCGTGAGTGTGCTTGGTCTGCTGTCACCTGGCTGCTATATAGTAAAATGAAAACGTGTTTCGTTCCGTGTTGTAAAACAGGATACTTGTCCGAGAGAGAAGACTGGGTATTAAAAGAAAATCAATTTTTAGTGTTGCAAAGGTAGTTTTTAACCTGAAGGGTAAAATTTAATAAAACCATTTCTGTTTACTAGGACCCAATACAACAATACAAAAATGGGCTCGTGCAATAACTAGCGGCGATAAGGAATTGTCATTAGGCCATTACGTGTGTAAAGCACACTTTCAGGAAGCTGATATAATGTCAGTCCCTCATTAAATGTGACACTCGAGTCTCTCGTCAAGGGATGATATCTTAGAAGCCACTTTATCTTTCCTATAAACTAATTAAAAAATACTTATCAATTTAGCTATAGATTACTAGCATTTATTAGACAGCAACTAATCTATTACAAAAATCAAATTCTTACAGTCTTAGACCAAATAACAGTTGAGTTAAGTATACTACAAAGACCTTATCACTATAAGGACATAGCCACCCTGCATATTATCACTTGTGTTTTGTAAAGACACTAACCCTTGTGTATATATATTATATTACAACTCATATATATATATATAATATATATAATATATAGGCTATAACCATCACAGCACAGTTCGTAGCTCCTTTGTACCACTCTACAATATGGTAAATATCTCCCCTTATTACAATATCTGGTGACCCCGAGAAGAACTCGTAATCTTCTGATGGACGAAGACTAGCTGCAACCCGACGTAGACTGTGGACTCCCATAACTAGTAGAGAATAACACGCAATGCGGTCGACCCAACCCAGCAGTAGCAGCGACTACATGAGTGCGCCAGGACGTTTACAAGGTTCCACCGACTCCACCACCAGCCGCCCGTCAATGTAAGATGAACCCAGCACCCGCACACAATGGGGCAAGTGCCGTTGCCCGCCTCTCTGCAAAGATCGAGGCCATGAAGAGWGACTGGAGCCAACGATGGAGGCAAAGAATGACAGGCAGACGCGCAGAACGACCYGGGAGAGGTCGCACTCGAGGCATTGTCCACACTTGAGAAAAAGAGGCAATGGATGCCACTGCCAGGAAAAGCATGGGAGAAGACCCAACAGGTACCAGGCCTCCCAAAGCGTGGAGAAATCGGGAAACGCTGCAGAGAATCACTAGCGACGGCAGGTGATTCTCCAAATCCTGCAACACGCCGTCTCTTTGTGCACGACAGAGATACTGGAACCAGTTTTTTGACAGACATAGGGGTAGATGTTGCGTGTATCCACGATCACAAGTTCGAGGACCACGTCACAAGACAGCATATGAGTTTGCCGCCACAAGCACCCCGTCAGTCAAAGTCGTAGCCGGCGACACAGCATAAGCACCAATACTGGTAAAATTTCCTACTCTGATTAATCCAAGCAGGCAGCTCACGTTCCCGAAACATGGAACAGTGCACCACGTCCAGACCGCACCCGGACCTCCAGTGTGTTGCAGACCCCGAAGACTAACGCTCAGGAAGCTGAATACAGCAGAGCAAGAGGTCCAGATCATGGTGGAATGTGGAATCACTAGGACCGTCCCGGACCGCTTCCCAGTCCGGCACGTAGAAGACTTCGCTCAGTCATTGAGTGGCAGGAAGTACTTCACACCACCATCGATCCCGTTAGGGCAAATAGCAGATTCCAGGCGACTTCAAGATACTAGTAGCCTCTACAAAAGGAGATACAGAACTGAAAACGCACCTACGTAATGGAACCGGATTATAGCTGAAAAGTATCTGGATTCCAGTTAATGATGCAGCCGTTTTTGTGACATTTCAACCCACAACGTCTGTCAGTGCGTTCCCAGGCAACTATGAAGTCCGAGCTCCGAAGCACTCTTAAGGATTGTCGAATCCAGTGCCAATTCGAGAGAAGCCACCGCCGCCAAAAGGTCGACGGCGAAGAACCTAGACGACTCAACAGGTTTCACAAGTTCAACGGACGACACTGCGACGGCCGCGAATTTGTCAAAACTACTGAGACAAACAGTTTTTATAAGGTTACGGTCAGCGATTGCATCAGCATATCGCGAAGGTTAATGTTCAAGTGCAACGACGTGAACGACCGACCAAGTTTGTTGGACACGGAGGCCCAGGAAAGTCCAGCAGCCGCCATACCTAGGACTTCATCCAGTGGAAGATATGGTGTGCAAAACACTAGGAAGAGGGTGTGTGGCGACCTAGTTAGCGTAAGACTAACCGGCATAAAAACAGTCGTAAGCAGGTCAGCAAGAACGCGACATTTGCTTAGCATGCAGTTCCGTATTTATACTTCCGTGTAAACAGCACGTACTGAATAGCRCGTTATTAGGTCTAAACATAGTTGTAAAGTAGACCAATCAATGGTATATATAGGGAAATGTTATTAGATAGTCAGTAACAGTCAGTAAGTGTTGAATAGTTGGTAATAAGTCTGTGAATAGTGTATATAATGTAACCTGCAAATAAATCGACTGCACATCACTGATGTATTCATCAGTCTCCCAGCCTGGCGCCCAACACTACAATATGGTAAGTATCTCCCCTTATTACCATAGAATCTACAAATTATAAAAAAAACGCCAAAACCCATCAACTTCAACCACATCTGAAACGAGAGAAGAAGACGTAGAAATAACAGAACAACTAAATCTCGAAGAAAGTGCACAGAACAAAGATGATACTTTCAAACCACCTAAAGTGAAAGACGGAATAACCCCAAAAACCAAAAGATTAAAAAAGTCCACATCAACAGAAGATCTACAGCACCAACTTTCAAGAGAAACCTCCTCGTCTACTTAATCCCTGGTAGATGCAGACACAGCTTTCCAACCTTTAGAAACTATCATTAATAAAACCCGCAAGCTTTTCCGCTATCATTTGAAGGCTTTAAAAGCTTAATAGAAAACTGCCACGGGAAAAGCAAACCAATAGGTGAAATAGAGAGATACGCTAACGACACACACATGATGGAGACTGCTCACAAAATCATAAATAACCAGTCCCTCAAAAATACTCACCCGATTGAAGAATAAAAGAAAAAAACAATTAACTGAACAGTCACAAAAACCCACTGCACCTGAATAACACACCCTATTTTCCCTGTTTTGCACATTCAGCCAGTTTTATGGGTAATACAATGGAATACAAATGGTTACCATCACCGACTCGAACATATCAAACAATTAATCACTGAACAACAACCAATCATACTATGCTTACAAGAAACAAATCTAAAAGAAAATAATAAACCAAACATAAAAGGATTTATACCATATGTTAAAAATCGTCTAGAAATGGGTAGAGTAAGCGGAGGAGTAGCAACATTAGTAAAAAGTGAATTTCAGTCAGCACACTTATACATCCAAACAAACCTGGATGGAAGCAGTCGCGGTCACGGTATGGTGGCCTAATAAAATAACAATTTGTAATCTGTATATACCACCCAACTTCAACTTAAAGTACGAACATATACACAATATCATACTACTGCTACTACCACCATCTCCTTATGATCTTCTGAGCGATTTCAACGCGCATAATCCTATATGGGGTTTATCCTTCATGAATGATAAAGGCCAAATTATAGAAAGCATACTAAAGAATACCTCAACTACACTGTTAAATACCGATTCACAAATCCACTTTAGCTTCAGCCATGGGTGATTCTCCAACATAGATTTAACCATGTCGGACGCCAAAACAATTGCTTCATTAACCTGGGAAGTTATAGATGACCTTCATGATAGTGACCACTACCCAATAAAAATTGCGACACCATCAAATCTAAACGACGCTACATACGACCATACTCACAAAAAATGGAACTTGAAAACAGAAAACTGGTCAGTTTACAAAAGAAATTCAAAATTACATCCACGAATTACCAAAAGAAGGACATTTATGACATCGATATTGCAATTGGGAAACTTTCAACCATGGTCATAAATGCAGCAGAAAAATCAATCAAAATCGTGAAACCGCATAAAAAATTCACCCTAACACCATGGTGGGACAAGGACTGCAAAGCTGCATTAAAAGCAAAGAAAGATGCTGCAAAGAAGTATAAAAGAAACCCTGTACTAGAAAACCTAATTGAATTCAAACGCCTGCGAGCAAAATCAAGGAAACTAATAAGACAGAAAAAAAGGGAAGTTGGGAAAACTATGTAGAATCGATGACAGAGAAAATACCTGTATCAGAAGTATGGAAAAAAATAAACAGCATAAAAAGACACTACACTAACTATCGCATAACATATCTAAAAAATAACAACGGGAACATTATTCATAACAACAAAAATATAGGTGAAACTTTAACTGATACATTTTATGAAAACTCTAGCAATGATAACTATACACCTGAATTTCTAGAAGCAAGTAATCCCCATTCTTAAACCGAAAAAATGCAAAACAGACCCCAAAAGTTATAGACCTATATCTCTGACCAGTTTGTAAATTACTAGAAAGAATACTCAACAAGAGACTAACATGGTTTCTAGAAATAAACAACTTAATATGCAATGAACAAAGTGGTTTCAGACAACATCGCTCGACTATAGACAACATATTAAACCTAGAGGCAGAGATACTTGATTCATTTGCAAATAGGGAACAAACTATTGCCGTATTCTTTGATTTGAAACGCGCCTATGACTTTCTATGGAGAGACCGAATACTCAGAAAATTTTCAGAAATTGGAATTCGAGGCAACATGTTAGCCTTTGTAGAAAACTTTTTGTCAGACCGTCGCATGCAAGTTAGAGCAAATAACACCTTATCCACAACAAGAGTTTTAGAAAATGGAGTTCTGCAAGGGTCTGTTCTAAGTGTATTCCTTCTTGCTATCAACGATATAACAAAGGAAATATCACTTCCAACAAGATCTTTAATATATGCCGACAGTAGTTTTTTTGCAGAGGCAAAACTCCAAGAACTACAACAAGCGTTCTACAAAAAACAATAAACAAATTGTCAATATGGACTAAAGAAAATGGATTTAAATTTTCCTCTAACAAAACAAGAGTTCATCTCTTCTCCAGAAAACATAAAAACCCTAATATCGATCTACTCCTCAACAATGAGAAGCTGGATCAAGTCATGCAGATAAAATTTTTCGGAATATTTGACGCAAAACTAACATGGGCAAACCACATCAAGCAACTAAAATCTGACTCCGCTCGCAGAATTTCTGTACTAAAGTCAGTTAGTCATCACAGTTGGGGAGCAGATCAAACAAATCTCACAATCTATCGGGCACTAATAACGTCCAAAATCGATTACGGGGCAATCGCATACGCTAAAGCATCGAAAACCCTACTACAAAACATAGACTATCCATAACTATGCAATAAGACTAGTATTAGGTGCTCCCCGTACCAGTCCAGTTCAAAGTTTGTATTGTGAAGCGGCCGAACCACACCTGCCATTGAGAAGAGACTTGCTCCTACTATCGTACGCGATAGGTGTACTCGCCAACCCGCAGCATATCAAGGCTACTAAATAGTAAAAATAACAGTAAATATGATGAAAACAAACCCAACGCGACTTTAATATTAGATTTCAAAAAACACTGACGTCAACTACCCCTACTGGAAGAGTACCTCAAATACAAAATATCCCACCCCAAAAATTCCCTCCTTTGCAAAACCTGATACCAAAAGTAAACCTAGACCTAAACAAATACCCAAAAACAGAAACAAATACCTCTCTCCTTAAAGTTATGACCACCCAGCACATCCAACAGTACATAGATACTGATTATATAGTGCTATACTCCGATGCGTCCAAAACAACCGAGGGAGTCGGCCTAGCAGTTGTACACCCAGAATATACGACGACATTCCAAGCGCCACAGATGACATCGGCCTACTCAGCAGAATTAGAAGCCATTTACCAAGCAACCAAGATAGCTGCTTAAGAAACAAAGGAGAAATTTCTCATTTGCTCCGATTCAATAGCGGCCCTTAAAACGTTAAACAATCCACGATCAAAAAACAGCACAGCCAAAGTAATAAAGAACATGCTACAAGAAAACAAACAGAAGAAAATCATATATTGCTGGACACTCGGTCACAATGGTATTCATGGAAATGAACTTGCAGACACAGCTGCAAAAGCTGCGATAAATGGCAATAACTTGATGCTAAACCAAATTACCAGTCAAGACGCGAAAGAATTGATAAAAACATCACTTCTGCGAAGATGGCAACAAACCTGGAACAATCACAGCACGACCCATTTATATAAAATCCAACCAATAGTGAAGATCAAAAAGGAAAACCAAAATACAGATCTAAGACGGAAAAAGCAAACAATCGTCAATCGACTACGCATAGGGCACACCAACTTAACTCATAATTACATACTAGAGCGAAAACAACCACCTATATGCAACTGGTGCAATAATGAGACGACCCCAACAGTCCCGTACCTTATTAATTGCAGAAAATTAAAAGAAAATAGACAAGAGCTCCAGATGGAGATGCTGAGTGGGAAAGATAATTGCGAAGAAGGCATATTATGGAGACATCTCGGAAACTAACAGATCCTTCATCTACTCTAACAGTCAAACTGGAAATATATTGTATGCACATAATGTATATTTTAATGTAGTGTAAATAGCCTATGTAGCTGAGACACTCAAATTTAATTTAAAAAAAGGATTTGTGGCATTGTCTACTTTCAACCTTTTCAGTAGTCCTAAGCGACAAAATACTTCCAGGGCACGAATTACGGTAGCAGTCAGTGGATCTGGTGAATATTGCCCRGTGGTAACGTGAGTAATAATTATTACCAACAAATGTTCTTGGCGAGGTTCACCGGACACGAAATCAAGGGTCAGATATTGCCAGGGTCCAGTTGGTAGCTTCTGCCTTGTCGTTAGTGCTGGTTTGCTTGGCTGTGACACTAACAAACATTCTCGGCATTGCTTCACATTTTTTCAGTCTCCCTGTCTATTTGGGGCCATCACACCTTAGACCGTAATCTCCGTTTCATTACCGTCTCACCTGGGTGGCGTTCATGTGCTAGGCTTAAAATGTGATTGCGAAGATTTCTTGGTATCACAATTTTGTTGCCACGTAGGAGAATAGGACCCATGGAGGTGAGTTCTACTTGGAAAGTATAGAACGGACTAGCATCCTGTGGTTCCCAAGAGTTATCTGCGACTTTATTTATGCAGTCTCTAATTTCTTGGTCTGTTTTGCTTTCGGCAATAATTCTTGAAATTGACATCGCTTTTGGTACTGCCTCTGTAATGATGGTCTGTACGTGATATTCATTTGGATCGTCAAAAGTTGTCAGATTCGAGTTTACATAACCTGGACAAGCAGTCGGCAATATTTTATTTTCCTGGTTTATACTTCACGCTAAATTTAAAAGCCTGGAGCCTAAGTAGCCATCTTTCAATTCTAGCGGGCGGTTTTGATGCGGGTTTAAATATAAATTCTAATGGTTTGTGGTCCGTGATTAATTCAGTGTAGTCCCGCCAAATAAAAACCGCTGCAAATTTAATCAATACTTCCACATCCGATTGTCAAATGACATTTACTTTTTTATTTCTTATATGTACTATACGGATTGGTAATCAGGTTTTGAGCATTTTTTCTATGACAAACAGTCCTCGTGATATTAGCAAAAATACATAAATTTTTAAAATCGGTTTTTTCCAAATGACTCGAAAATTATTAACTTAACAAAAAAATTACAAGAGTGCTTTCTGATCAGAAATTTAATTTTCGATATATTACCAAAATTTAAAAAACATCGTACGAACAGGGTCCAAAATCTGTTTTTTGGGAATATTTCGACACTTTTTGTGAGAAATTTTATTTCCTATCTCATGGTATTTTCATGTTTTGAATGTATTAAATATATTCGGAGATATTTAGGAAAACCCGTTTTCTTTAAGTGACGCTTTTTTGCTAATATCTTCTAAACAGTTTGCTGCACCGAAAATTTATAAAACGAATAATACTCGCAGTTATACTACTAATCACATACTAAAACGAAAAAAATAAAAAAAAAGTTTGCAAAAAGGGTAGTTACAAACAATAGGTCGCTTTGGGTAGTTGAGATATATACGTTTGTCAAATTTCAAGTTCATATATTAAGTCAATCTTTCGAAAGTTATCGTGTCCACAAACAAAACAGAAGATACAAACAAGAAATTTGTTTTTGCTCAAATTTTGTTTTTTTTGCGTTTTCGACCATTTTAAAGCGAATGAGCTAATAACAATTTTTGAAAAAATTTTTCGCGATACAGTACTTTCTATCCGTTGGATGTGGAAGTAAATAGAATCGTTCTACAGCCCATACTAGTGCAAGACTTTCCTTTTCCGTTTGTGAATATCTATGTTCAATGGAAGTAAGGCTTTTACTGGCGAAAGAAATGACATGTGGACATTCTTGCTCATCAAACTGTAATAGGACAGCTCACAGGGCAACCGGACTTGCGTCAGCAATCACCTGCGTGCGTCGGTTAGTATCGAAAAACGATAACGTTGGCAATTTTTCCAGTGCGTCTTTGAGCTTTTGGAACTTTTCTTGATGGATTGGTTTCCATTGAAATGTTGTTTATTTCCTTATTAATGGTCTAAGTGGTTCTGTGAGATTGCCGAGATCAGGTATAAATTTTCCCAAGTATGTCACGAGTCCCAAGAAACTTCTAAGTTCTTTGTTGAGCGGAACGCGAGAATCACGGATTGCTTTAACCTTCTTTGGAGATCCAGATGGTTTTATTCCGGATGATGTCTTATATGGCCTAAAAATTGCAGCTGGTTTACTCGGAATTGGCACTTCTTTTCGTTTAATGCTACATTTTGCTCTTTTAAGATTTTTAGTACGCCTTGCAGACATTCATCATGTTTAGCTTCGGTTTTTCCGAACACTATATCATCTAGGTAGTTCAGGCAATTCTTGCGTGGGACAAGCATATTTTGAAATATTCGCTGATATATTTCCGGAGCCGAATTTACACCAAACGTTAAACGTTTGTATCGAAATAATCCTTTGTGGGTAATAAATGTGGTGATGGGTCTGCTTTCTTCTTCAAGTAGGCGCTTACCAGGTCTAGACGTGAAAATAAATAAGCTCCTCTTAGCTTTGTCATAATGTTATCAAACGTTGGCAGTGGAAAGTTTTCTCTTAATTTCGCTTCGTTAGCCCGGCTCATGTCTACGCAAATTTTTATATCGCCGTCTGGTTTGAAGACTATTACCATTGGGGAAATCCATTGGCTTGGTTCCGTCACCTTTTCTATTATGTCACTGACAAGTGCCTCGTTTAATTTCTCTTCTACTCTGGTTTCAACTGCAACATGGACTCTCCGCACTAGTTGTTGCATGGGTTTTACTGTCGGGTCGACGGTCAGTCTTACATTAACTCCGACAATTTTTGAAAATGGGGTAGTTGCTTCGAGTAGGTTGAATTCTTTGCCTAACCCAAGTTTCAGAACACCTGAGGAAACCTAAGGAAAGTTTGTTTGCCCAGAACCGAGACTGTTCCGTTCTCAACTACCAGAAAGGATTCGATCTGTTCTTGTCCCTTCCTCACGCTTATGGGTGCCGTGAATTGACATTTGATGTTTAGTGGTTCTTTAGCTGCGTATGATTTTACGTTCGTTTTGGTTTCGTAACGTACTTCCAACGTTGCAGCCTTCTCTCTAATGAAAATTTTCCAATCTTCTCCACTAATAATGTTGCAGGAAGCTCCTGAATCAATGAGCATGTTCAAGGCTACACCTTCTATCATCACTTGGATCGTATCGTCTCTGGTACTTCTTACGGAGTTTGGCGGATTTTCAACCTTGAAACATTCGAAATTGCGCATATTGCTGCCGGAGGGTCCCTCGACAAAGTCCGTCGTTTCATCAACGTAGTTTACTTTTCTTGTCCGTGTTGGTCTATTATTATTGCGAGAGTTAGGTGTGCTATCCTGACCTGGTATACGTCTGTTCCTGATTGTTCTACACCTTCTAGCAAAGTGACCAATGCGACCGCACTGTCGACATTTTGCGTTGGACGCGGGACAGTTTTTCGTTCCTTTGAGGTCGTGGTCAAAATCGCATCGGTGACAACTTGAAGCGCCTTCGTATTTGCGTTTTTTTGGATTTTCGACATGATTAACTTGAAAACCATTTCCATCTGTTTGAGAAACCTCTTTTCTTTGGTTTTGCGTTTGTTCGTATACTTGGCATTCTTCAATTACTTCGCACAGATGAGGTAATTCTTTTTCTAAGAGTTTTCTTCTTAGGTCTCTTGGTGCCCACATATCAATTAGGTAGTTTGTCTTTAATGTTGATTTCCCGGGCTTCTTGTTCGCTATTCTCAAACAGGCATTTATTTGCTTGAGGCCTGCATCTCATGACGGTTTCTTTTGTCGAAACACATGTCTTTCAAAACAAGAATTTTGTTGTGGACCGAAGTGGCTATCGAGGGCATCGATAAGGATCTTAAATACATCATTATTTGTTTCAGGATCATAGTCAACGACAGCACCTGGCAGTGAAAACGCAACTTCTTGTAATTGGGGGGCCCCCAAAGTGTAACAACTTGTTTTTCTTTTTCACCGCGTTCGTGATTTCTTCTGCATCTAGGTACAGCTTTACTGATCTCAGCCATTTTTTCCACTCGGTAGCTATTAATGCTATGTCAATCGAATCGCATGCAAAATGTTTTATTGATCTAATCAGCTCTATCAATCGGATTCAATCGGTTCCCCTAGTAGAATTTAATCCACTAATTATTGTATTTAATGTAAGAAAATTTTTTTTACCTCGTCGCCAGTTTGTGGTGACTTAGGGTCCAAATAAGGATTCACTTGTTTCACTCAATAATATATTTTCCCACTTTACACGTCCGCACTCGGCGGTGATAGATTCGTAACTAACACAGAACAGGTAACTAACTCAACTATTTTTAACAGCATAATTCATTGTATCAAAACATAATACGTAACAAGGATTTCACTAACAAAGAAACCCGCTAATAATATTATACAACGTCGGCGGAAGCCGGTCTCCACACATGGAGCGCCACCAAACGGCACAGCTTAAGAAGTTGAAT
Source organism: Rhyzopertha dominica (assembly GCA_025024175.1). Taxonomy (NCBI): domain Eukaryota; kingdom Metazoa; phylum Arthropoda; class Insecta; order Coleoptera; family Bostrichidae; genus Rhyzopertha; species Rhyzopertha dominica. The sequence continues at coordinate 11,577,317 of QCXZ01000086.1, read as the reverse complement.
TAACCGGCAAAGGCAAAACCGGGGACACTTCGGAATGGTTTGTTCGGCATCCTGAGTGGAGGTATTCATACTTATGAGTTATGACCCTGATAGAGGTGGGCGTTCTAGTTCATTTTGGTGAATAGTTTATTCTGACTTAGCTCAATTAAATGAATAGTTCAATTTTATCGTTCAAAATGAACGCTCACCGCTTCCCATTTCGTAGTCCTGCAGTTGGTATACTTATGTACTCTCAGTTGCAATATTCATGCAACAACATAAGGGGCAACCCTCTACACTCTAAATTTAGTACCTTTTACCACCAAACGATGGGGCAAGCACATTATCCCTATTGAGCAACAATTTCAGGTTTTTATGCAACCCAACATTACCACATTTGAATATCTGGAGGGTTCAATGACAGGTAAGATCTACCCTCGGATCTACCTGTTTTTACTATTACACCCAATATAACCAGACCAGCCCAATCGGTGCGGTATAGCTAGGAATATGAAATTAGAGTTCCAAATGGACAGATACAAGGCTTGTAGGTATAAAGGGTCGGCGTGAACGATATTCAATAGCAATTACCTTCATTTCTAAACTCTTTGATGCATGTCTATTTAATAAACCGAAATATGTAAAATGTTAAACTTATTAAAACTTGAAACATTACAGTAATTATTATATTATTGATAAGATGATTCACTTAATACCGCGGAATCAGTCAACTTAACTCAATGAAACAGTGTTTCTTCTCTATTTTAAACTAAAGTCAACTTTGTTACTAAAAGTTACTTTTGTCATCGTAACCAAGTTGATTTTAGCTAATATCAAATTAAAAAAAAATAACTTTTAGATACTTATATCGAATTGTGGTAAGTCATTTATTTCGGGTACTAAATTTCTCCACGTTTATTATTTTAGCACAGGTTTAATAATAATATATGAAAAGAGGACCGTGGTTGCAACTTGTTAATTTTTAAGGGTACTGAGAAGATAAGTTACAAATTACAATTAATGTGTGTATATACGTGTTCGTTGGGATATAACGACAGTTACCTATTGTGATGTCACTAAAAGCTGCTTTGCCTTGATTTGTGTTCGATAAATTAATTTAAGTATCCTAATTTGGTATATGTATACAGCGGCGATATTTTGTCGCATAAGTAGAATTACTTCGCTGTGGTTATGCAAGGCAACTTACTTATATCTATTTTAGCAATCTATATATCCGATAATTGAATATTTAGAAAATTCAGATATTATTAAAAACTTTTAAAGTACTTAATGTTTCAAAGTACACCAAATATTGCAAACAAAATGTAATAAAGTAAAAAGCAAATACATTTTCTCTAACCGCGTGTAAAATAGTAGCGTATAAAAACTCTTATACCACAATGAAAGTATTGCTTCGAAATGCATGTAATAGTATGGTGTGGATGACTACATATAAAGCACATTATTTATAACAATTGCCGAAACTACAGTACTGCAATATTGTAAACATTTTAACTGAAAGGTTTAATATATCGTTCAAATTATTAATGGATAGTATCAACGAATTTGCTATTATTATTGGCGGGATAATTTTGTTTATGTCGAATAAGGATGTTTCTTGCATGGTTGCTAATTAATTGTCCACATTTAACAGAATATTTATAGTTAACATTTTTTAGAAGGTAATAAGGTTTTTAGATTGTTGTTACATTCTGTTTTATAAGCAGGGGGGATAAGTGGAGCTAAATTGAGGTGTATAAAAAACGTTTTCTATGTATAACTTGCTGAGTATGAATCTTAGTTAAAATTTGAAAATTCCGAAAACAAAAATTCTCATTTACATTACAGTAGTAGTGGAAGAGGTGGTGAGTTTTGGTAGTGGTAGTGGTAGAAGTAGTGTTAGTGATAGTAGTATTATTATTTTATTAACTAAAACAATACACCATAATAATATGTTTTGTTTCAAAATAAAATAGAAAACAAAAGTGAAGTCCAGTAAAATGGGATTCAATTAATGCTGGTTTTCAAAAAACGAATTTTATATTAAAAAAAAACTGGCGTCATAAATGTCAGCTATAATGTACCAAAGAAAATTAAATGTTTCAAAGAGATAGTTCCTATAAACAAACAAAAAGCGCCAAAAGAATGCTACGAAAAACTCAAAATGAAAAACTTTGGTATTAGTTATATTATCATTTTACACTCCCTTGTTCAACTTTCGGGTTGTCTCCTCTTGCCCTGCAAATATAGTTTTAAGATATATTGGGTTTGCAGATATTTTACTGGAAATTTGATTATAAACTTTGAAAACGATGTAGATAATGTTCGATAGATTATACATTTTCGAAAAAACGTCGGATCCATAATTTTTTGTTGTGTGTCATAAGATGGACGCTAGAAGCATTCATTATAATAACAATATTTTCGTGGTAGTGAAAGTGTTTAAAAGCTACCCTTCCAAAATGTAATTATATTAAATAGGTTACGAGATATTTCTAAAAACATTTTTTTGCATTTTATCCGCTGTATGTCGTATTGCTTGATATATTACCGTAAAAGTTTTTAGAACTATCTGAAATTTTGTCAATATTCGATTATCCATTCTACAAATTGTTAAAATAAATATAATATGCCCTGCATAACAGGATCGTAATAATTCTACTTATTCGATAAAAACATGGCCGCTGTATACATATACCAGATTAGAGTACTTTAACGTGCCAATTTGTCAAACAATTATCAAGAACATTTACTAACGTCACAACACGTATTTTCTTGCAATTAATTGTAATTGGTAAACTCATCGCTCCTCTTTTTCAAATATTATTATTGCATGTGTGCTAAGGTAGTGCAATTTAGTATAATATACCTGAAATAAATGAATAAACGACTTAGTATCATTCAATGCGTGTAAAAATTAATCGGATTTAAAGTAAGGTAATGTAATTGGTTTAGACTCTTATTACAAAGATGATTTTAACTTAAAATAAAATAGATATGAAAAACCTGCCCAATTACTTTAGTTGACAGATTCCACAGTGTTAAATGAATAGCAATAATGTAACACTTCATAATGTTTCAAGTTTTATTAACTTGCTACATGTTTTACAAAAGAAGGTTGCTTATTGATATTAGATTTTGTTCACGCCGACGACGCGACGCCGACCCTTTATGCCTATGAGCATTGTATTTGTCAATTTGGAACACTAATTCCATATTTCCAGCTACACCGCACCGCTGGAGCTGGGCTGTTTATTTTAAGTAGGTAGTCGTAAAAACAGGTAGATTCGAGGGTAGATCTTGTCTTGTCATTGAACTCTGCAGATATTCAAATGTTGGGTTGCATAAAATCGGGAATTGTTGCTCAATAGGGATACTGTGCTTACCCCATCGTTTGGTGGAAAAAGGTATTAAATTTGGAGTGTAAAGGGTTGCTTGTTATGTTGTTGCATGAATATTGCAACTGATAGTACTTGCGGACTTGTGCCGTACAACATCAACAGCTGATTACCGTTCAGTTCTGTGATAGCTACACGTCTTGTGTATTTGAGATATGAACTGTAATAGGTGCTTTAATTGCTAAAGAAACTGACATTATGAAATATATTTAAATTTGTCAATAATTTAATGGCGTTGGAAATACAACATGTATAGCGAAAGTAATAATTAATAACTTCACAAATAAAAATAATAACACAACTACAATCAAAATAATTGCTGTTAAAGACAAATAGATAGGTAACCTCTGTGCAAGCAAGCGGGACCGCATACTAATTATTCATTAAAAAATAAACGTTTGTAAGTTACCTATAACCTATTATGTATTTTAATGTTTGTATGATTTAACATTGTTTTTGTATATTTTAAAATTGTACTACCTACTTCAACTGGTCCGGAGTTTAGACACACCGTGGTACGTATTACTGAAATGCTTAAGGCCATTTCGGTTGTTAAATCGTTCAATGCGAACTAGTTCATTTTATCTTAACCAAATAGATCGTTCATTATGGCGCAACTGAATAGTACAGGGTGTCCCATTTTCGTTGTAATTGTAGGGTATCTCGGTAACCATTAATGCTATAGGGTTGCGGTTTCGACATTACTGTATTACTTTTTTGTTCTGAGTACAGCTGTACCGTCGCGATTTTTGTATCGTCTTTTGTTTTAAAGCCATAGACAACTCTTGGAAAATGTAACATTTCTCCAGCTCTTGATTTCTCGCTTGGGTATGTAGATACAAAAAACTGCAGACATTTTTATACGTATTTTTATTTAGAATCCAGTGGCGTACCCCGTAATTTTTTAGGAGGTCACATTTTTTTATATATAACACAAACTTGCATTTTTTAAATAGAAACCATAGTTGATTTGGCTATGGTTGAAAACACTTATTTTTTTCTGATTAAAAAAATGTGTACATTGTTAGGTTTATTTTAACTAATTTTGGAATTATTCATTTTTTTTTAAATAATTTAATCATATTTTACGTTTACATCCAGGAGGCTATGGGATAAGAAAATACACGATATAATTTATATTATTAAGTAAAAATTTTAATATTTGCATATTTGAATACATACATAAGACTCCTAAGAGCGCTCATGCATTTTTATCGATAATCTAGGAGGCCATGTAACTAATGAAAATGATTGTTTATTTGGAGATAAGTACCTATGCATTGTTTATCATCAAATATTTACGTCCATTTTGACAAAAAACCTCAATCTCATTAAATTATTACAAAAATTAGAATAATACCAAAATTAGTAAAGATAAACCTAACAATGTATACATTTTCTTAATCAGAAAAAATCGTTCTTTTCAACCATAGCAAAGCCAACTATAGTTTCCATTTTAAAAAAATGCAAGTTTGTGTTATATCTCAAAAATGTGACCCCCTAAAAAAATTCTGAATACGCCACTAAATTCAGAATAAAAATATCTATAAAAATGTAATTGCTGTTTTTTTGTGTCTATATAGCCAATCGGGATATTGATAACTGAAGAAATGTTACATTTTCCAAAAGTTGGCTATGGCTTTAAAACAAAATATCATACAAAAATGGCGACGGTACAGCTGAATTCAGAACAAAAAAGTAATACAATAATGTCGGAACCGCAACCCTCTAGCATTAATAGTTACCAAGATACCCTACAATTACAACGAAATTGGGACATCCTGTACACTTCGTTCGTTCGATCACGAACTTCCCACCTCTAGACCCTGGCAACTGACAAGTGGCGAACCTAACTTGTCTGACATCTGTAATATGGTTTGCTTCTTGAACATTGAAAATAACGATTAGTTAGTGGGTAGTTGTTTTGTGCACTGTTGTATCCAATTCTGTATTATCATTAATCACTAATTTACCATAGAGCAAAGATCATAATATTGGTAAGTATTGTGGAGTATCTGTTACTTTTTGTTTGTTTGTTTTTTTTTTAAACAGTAGTAACAGTTAAACAGTTTTAGTAGGCATCAAAATTCACTTCAAGCAGTTATTCAATGACAATAGCTGTTTTTTTTCCATCTATAATGCAACAGAGCGAAGGGAAATTCGTTAATATGAGCCTGCAGTATCGTGATTACTTCAAATATTAAGAAATATATTTTATTTCTTAATAATTTCACCTATACTTTGTTTATTGGTGGATTATCGCACTGGCCCTCAGAGAATAACATTTTTCTTCGTTTACTAAAAACTTCTTAAGATCTGTAACGTCTTTTACTTTTGTTTTCATATTATTGAGTTTGATTTTACTCATCTAACAATTAGAACCTTTCCTTTAAGGAAAAATGTAAATAGCTTACAAATTATTTGTATCCAGTTATTTTAGTTTTTCCATAGGTTTCAGCTAGTGTAGCAGCTGCTTTAACTTTCTCCGCTTTACCAGCTGCAATTTGGCGCTTATCAAAAAGGACTTCCAAAATCCTCTAACAGAAGCACATACACCATTTGTTTGTCATGCTCTTCGTCATTTTCAGAGTTAATATTTATCTCATTGGTTTCTTGCACTCTTAACAACCCAGAACATACCAATTAAAAGAAAGTAATTGAGGTTATGATTCTCACAGCATTTACTATAGCGAGTTGTAGTACATGACCCAAACTATAACTATAACTCCTTTGGAGTTTTTACTCTATGTAACAGATTATACTCCAGAATTTACTATACAGTAAAAGCTTTTACTAAATATATGCTTTTTAATCATAGGTACTACCCAATGAATGAGAACCGCCCAATTACATTTTTCAAAAATCTAGTATTCTCAAACAAATTTATTGCTATCTAAATTTAAATATTTAGTCTTAATTATAGGAATAAGAAAAAATATGGATACTGTAAAGGAAATTCGTTCTGTTATTATTATTTTGAAATATGTAAAATAAAGATTAAAAAATTCTAAGGCAAGAAGAAATATAAATATAGCACTACAAAACAACATTACATATAATCCGTTTTGTCACAAAGTCAAAAAGTTTTTGAGCTTTGTTGGTTACTTTTTTATTTTTAGGAGTTTATTATTGTCATTATTATTAAGAAAGTGCTGTTTGCATCAGAAGAAATAAAATACACATCCAAGGGGTCTATGGTCAAATTTTGGTACACTAAAAATTCCTGTACTGGAGAAATTCCTATAATTGCATGAAATTATACGAATTACATCAAAATTTTTATAAAATTGCAATAATTTCATGCAATTACATTGAAACGAATGATAATTTTTAAATTTTTATGCAATTCCCTTGCAATTTCCTTTCATGTCGTCTATTAATATAATTTTGGAACGGTTAGGGATACTTGTTCTAAATCTAATATGCTTAGATACACCCTTGGATACTCCAGAAACTGTAGGCTTGTAAGAAATTAATGAATGAATTACTAATTTAGCTTTTTAAATTACAATATCTCAATTTCATTGCCGTCTTTTTATATTGTACTGCGATGCCATATTCCAATAATTCTAATTATTTCTGTGTCTTTGGAGCTAGTTTAGTACTGTAAAATAAAACAAAGTTAGCAGTATTTGCCATTTATTTAAAAATAAAAAGTATAACAAAGAAAATAGATTTTTGGATATGTTATCTAAATAAAATATGAATAATCCAAAAATAAAAAAAAAATAAAGTATACAGAACCATAAGCAGGCCATAAAGTTCATCATAGAGACAATACATAAAACAGTTTTTCATTTTTTTTATATTTATATAGAAACAGGTAGATGTTTAGTCACAGGCTGGGTAAAAATTTAAGATAGTTTAAAAAAATTATACTGTATTGACATTTAGGTAGTCTGATCTAATTTGAAATGGTTCTGGTCCCAGAAGTTCAAGGGGTCCCTAAAAAATAAAATAATGTATACAGAACCATAAACGGGCTTATAAAATTCATCCAAAACATGGACAATACAGTTTTTCATTTTTTATATTTATATAGAAACAGGTACCTACTTGTTACAGGCTGGGTAAAATTCAAGATAGATTAAAAAAATTGTATTGTATTAACATTTATGTAATCTGATCTAATTTGATGTTCAAGGGGTCTTTAAAAAATATAATTTGTCTCAATTAGAGCAACCTCATCTATCTTTTGGGCAAAATATAACAGCCCAAATCTATTAAAAATTTCATGTGGAATAAATCACCAGTGACATTAAGAACCCTTCCTATGTACCACCTCTCATATAGTACGTATCTCTATCTTTATCTTCAATGTCTTGCTAGGAAAAAATTCATTGTCAGTCGAATCATCGTAAGCAATATTTTTGTCTGACTCATCGTCTTTTCTCTGCATCTGTTTGCTTAATTGTTACCTTTGACAATAGCTTTATCATTGAATAGAACATTTTTTTAAAATATCTAGCTATTTAGTTTAAACCATTTTCCATTCTATGAATTGAAACTTAAATTTAGAAATTAAGATTTTCGTAAATGTATGCTTACATTTATATCCTGGAGTACCATTTTAATTTGAACAGTGCTAGTACACATGTATGTAAAAGACCTGTAATACTGTATTGCTGTGTGCCAAAGATTAATTATTAATGTTTTTGCAGCTTGGTCTCCTTTTCGAAAATTTAAACCTGGTTAATCCAAGGGCCACCTATAGTTACCTGCTAAAGGTATATAACATACTACAGATTGTAGAGATTGATGATCCTGGCAAGTTTCAATTGATGCTATTCGGTACCCAAGAAAAGAAATCGCTCTCAATTTATAATGTGCCTTCACTGCAGACATAAAAGGTAAGCGGCTTTGCATTCTTGCTTGCATCTTTTGTACTTGTCAGTTATTTACTATATATATATATATATATATATATATATATATATATATATATATATATATATATATATATATATATATATATGGTAATCCACTTCTATAACAGTTAGAACAGCATTTTCTCATTTGCAGCAAATGTCTACTAGTGACAGTTGGTTTGCATTTGACTGCCACTAACCACAATGCTTATCCACATGGTCCACCACCTAGAACTTCCCAGACTCATATTTTCTTTATTTTTTAAGTTAAAACCTTAATTTGTGTGTGAAATTGAAGTTCATTTTAAACTCTTTAAAAATGGCATAGTGGGTGTCCAAAAATTAATATTTTGCAAATAAAGTTTTTTTAAAATATTTTTTTACCTTGCCCCATATTGCTTGATTGTTGGATGCCAACTTTAGTCTTCTTCAATTTGTCATTATCATGCATCCCTTATTTTTACTCCTTAATGAAATACAATAAAAACTACTTGCCTCCATATTTTGTTAATAGGGCTGTTCAGAATTTTTCAAGTATCAATATTTACAGCTTATTATGGTAGATATTTACATACTGATCATTGCACACAAAACCCATTTTTTTGAGTAACTTTTAAATGAATCAAGTACAAAGGTCGTTCTAAAGGAAGAGACTAGAAAATGATACTCTGCAAGGAGGCTAGTGCGTGATCTAGAAAACCAAAGTGGTATAAGTATAAAACTTGCAAGTTTTAATGAAATCGGATGGAATTGACCGTTGTCGTTTCATTTAATAAGCTGGCAAACAACTGTTGCATGTTTTAATGTCTCAAAAATAAATAGTTTTATGTTTCTAGCATGGAGGCAGTGTATGAACTTTGTTTATCAATCTAATAAAAGTAAAAAGAACAATATAACCTAATAAACATAATAAGAAAATTCTTATGTATACTTAATTAATAATTTTAAAAAAATGGACATAGTCAAGAATTTTTGTGACATTCTTCAAAAATAATTACCATATCAGTTTTCTCACAATTACTTAATTGAACAAAAGTAAGAAATAAAAAAGTAAATGTTTCACTAAATGTGCTATTAAACTATCAAACATATCAAATGTTGTACCAAAAGGACCGTAACTATAGTAACAAAATCACTCTGTTGCTTGATAGGCATTGTCTGGCTTCATATGATAAAAATCTCTTTTTAATTATTAATTAAGTACACATAAGAATTTTGTGATGTGAAGTAACATAGATGTACATAGGATGTTCAAGTAATCCCATGATGAAAACATAAAATTATTTATATATAAGAAACTAAAACATGCAACAATTGCTTCCCAGCTTATTAAATGGAATGACAAGGGTTAGTTGCATCCGATTTCCTTGAAACTTGCAAGTTGTATACTTATACCACTCTAGTTTTCTACGTCAGTCTCTTCGCAGGGTATTGCCTCTTCCTTTAGAGTATTTGTACTTGATTTATTTAAGTTACTCAAAATTTTGGGATTTTGTGTGCAGCAATGGGTATGTAGGCATAATGTCTACCGTAATAAGCTGTTAAAACCAATACTAAAAAGCTGCTGAACAGCGCTTTTAACAGAATATGGCAGCGACAAGTTTTTCATGATTTTCATTAAGAAGGAGTAAAAGTTTGGCCTACATAGTGATGATAGAAATTGAAGACGACAAAAGTTAGCATCCAACTATGAGGCTATATTTTTTATACAGGTAAGGTAAAAAAATGTTTATAAAAATTAACTTAATGTGCTAAATATCTGCAAATATATTTTTGGACGTCCACTACCCAATTTTTAAAGATTTTAAAATGACCTTCAATTTGATATACAACTTAAGGTTCGATCTAAAAATATAATTAAATTAGGAGCCTGTGGAGTTTTAGGTGGCGGACCCTGTGTGTGTGGTGCTTTAAAGAATTATGACTAATTTTGTGWATTCTCTACAATATTTTATAATATGTTTGATGTTTTAAAACCTACACCCTTTATTTATAAAAAATAAAACAATTTTGCATAATCCATTTGGTTCATGCTGAAATTTTCACAAAATTTGTATTTACCAATCAAGAAAATTACTTGTTTGTAAGCATAGCACATATATCTTAAAAAAGCAATATATACAGAATATCCAGATATGATAAAAAACAGGAAAGGACTATTAAAAAGTTTATGTCACAAGCTGTTATATAAGTTTTTTCTTATTTTGAAATATATTTGTTATATCACTTTGTATTTATTGTCTAATTTTGAATTAAATCTTTTAAAACTAAAAGTCTTACGATGCCCTAGATCCTTATCATGTGAGGCCTTTTTTTAATTTTACAAATTTTGATAGTACAGAGATGAAAATCATTCAATCTTTGAAAAAAGGTTCTGTTGTTTTGAATTTGACTGTCAGTAAATATCCGAAGAGACTGCTGTCTTCCAAGGTTTACAAAAAGTTCATTTTAACAACTCAAGTTTGATAAAGCAGAAAGTATGCTTGTACAGAACTTTTGAAACATGTTATGTAATATTGAATTATATAGCTTTGTTTTATGTGAAAATTTCATTTTGCTACCTCCAAATACTTTTAACACTATTTTAAAATCAAATAATACAGAAGAGTGACCACAACTTAGCTATTTTTAAAAACATTTATGTTAAGTACAATTTTGTTGAAAGCAAAAAAAAAATGGCTGACGTTATGAGACCACAGCAAATTAAAGTATACATTAAAAGAATAAAAAGTATGTCATATGTAAAATACAACAGCATCATTATAAACTAGAACATACTGTTTTTAACATAAAATTATATACATCTTTGTGTGTATAATTCGTCTGTAAAGTCAGAAATATGTAAGTAATAACCTTCGTTCTAATTCTACTGGTTAGGTTCTAATTATGCACCAGATCGTGATTATAAGTAAAAAAATAAAGCGCACTTACCCCAGTTTTCCTGACTTCCTCGTCTCTTTAGGGGGTTGGGAAGAATAAGGACATGGAAATGAGGAACCCCCTTTTGATAGATTTACTCAGTTAGAACCTGGGCGATCGCGAATATTGGTAAATAATTAACATCGCACACACACGCTGGTGATCTTTTTGTGACTAACTTGTCCTTTTTTTCCTATTCGATCTTATCGCCTTTAGTGTTTTATTGGTTCTCTCGATAGATGCCAGTACATGTCCATCTTGGCATTCAAATCAAAAAATCTAGCCTGAACATTCCCCCACCTCTGAAGGACTGTCTTCAGCCCAAGTATAATTAAATGAACAACAAAATAATTAAAAAAAAATAATTATATGATGCTGATAACTTAGGATCTGTATAACATCCCTTAAAACCTTCACCAACTATAAACAACATTATATACAAACCCTTAACTGCGCAATAAATTACTGTGAAGGTAAGGGATACAATTTGACTACTGGTCTTTTATAGCGGCCAGTAGTCGTTCGAACTAATGCGACTCTAACCACCCCGTCGGTACCAGGATATATTTGCTCCACTACACCTAGTGGCCATTGCAGAGGCGGCAAGTTGGGCTGATCCATAATTACCACAGTCCCTACAGAAAGAGAAGGAGACGTCTTTGACCATTTATTTCGGACCTGAAGCTCATGAAGATATTCTCTCCGCCATCTTACCCAAAATGATTGAATCAGATGATCCACTAGCTGATATCTAGACAACCTAGGAAGAGGAATATCGACTACATCCGCCGCAGGAATCCACTTAAGAGGAGTTAAAGTCAAAAAATGAGACGGTGTCAGTGCAAGTGGTTCTCCAGGGTCTGAACTTAGTGGACAAAGGGGTCTGGAATTCAACACCGCTTCGATTTGAATTAAAACCGTGTTCAACTCTTCATAAGTTAAAAGTTGTTTTCCAATCACACGAAAGAGGTGAGACTTCACTGACTTAATGTTGGCCTCCCAAATGCCTCCAAAATGCGGAGCTCCCGGAGGAATAAACTTCCATTCTACTCGGTGGTAAGCAAAGTTATCATTTAATGCGTCCTGATAATCGGCGGAATTCAAAAATTGCGACAACTCTTTTAGTTGCGCACGTGCGCCCACAAAGTTTGTCCCACAATCTGAGAATATAACATTACAAGGACCTCTACGAGAAATAAACCTGCGAAAGGCTGCTAGAAACATAGCAGTAGACAATTCAGAAACTAATTCGATGTGAATCGCTTTGGTGGATAAACACACAAATAAGCAAATATACGCTTTGAGTACAACGGGTTTTCTCCGACGCGCCATGGTAATACTAATCGGTCCAGCGTAGTCTACCCCGCTTTGTAAAAATGGTTTACATTGGGACACCCTACAAGCAGGAAGATTGCCCATTTTGGGGGGTGCAACTGAAGGCCGCATCCTAAAACAACTATTACAAGCTCGAATTCTACCCCTTATTACATGACGAGCGGAAAGAATCCAAAATTTTTGTCTTAATATAGACAACAACAAATGCGGTCCTGCATGGCAGTTGCTTTGATGATAATAATCGATCAATAAATCAACAAAAGTATCTCGTTTTGGTAACACAATAGGATGACAACTATCAAAATCCTCATCAGAGTTCCTTAATCGACCTCCAACGCGCATAATTCCCTGATCTAAAAATGGAGTCAACCGTTGAAGTCGGTTGGAACAAAATTGGCCACCTTGCAGTTTATTGATATCTGAATAAAAATGTGCAGTCTGAACAACTCGACATACATTTAATTCAGCAGCATTCAAATCACTGAAACTAATTATAGTTCGTTTGGGCAACAACTTTAAGAACCTCAAAACGTACACCAAAATACGTAGCAAACGAGTATAATTTGAACAACGTTTAATTAGAGTATATATAGAATTAATCTCAATATCCCGTGGCTCAAGTGTTGTTAGGACCGCTTGATGATTTTTTAATTCTGGCTGGCACTCTAGTGGTTCCGGATCCCAACTTATGGGCCAATTATTTTGCTCCAACTTTAACCAAAACGGTCCTGTCCACCAGGATGAATTCGCAATCAATTCACAAGGTGTCAGTCCTCTTGAAAGACAATCAGCTGGGTTCTCGGAACCTGCTACGTGAAGCCAGTGATCTATTTTACCTTCTTGAATTTTTTCAACGCGGTTAGCGACAAAGGTTTGCCATTTTGAAGAAGGAGTATTAATCCAGTGAAGTACTACCATAGAATCGGAGAATGCGTAACTACAATGAACTTCACACCGTTCACGGATCACAGATAATACTGTACACATAAGTTTGGTTAACAAAAGCGCTGCACAAAGTTCCAAACGCGGAATGGTTTGAAATTTAATCGGGGCCACCTTGGATTTGGCGCACAACAATGACACTTGAGCATCCCTTTCATCCTCCTCGCTTTTTACATATACGACTGCTCCGTATCCTAACTCAGAGGCATCGCAAAAACCAATCAACGTGACTTTACTGGGTATAGATATACCGATATGTCTTGGAATTAAAATTCCAGATAAATGCGATAATTCCTTCTGAAAGATTTCCCACTGTGCCTTAATACAAGGAGGACAAGGATCATCCCACTCCAATCGCTGTTGCCACATTTGTTTAAGTATGATTTTTAAGAATAACGTTACGGGTGAAAAAAATCCCAAAGGATCGAACATTCGTGCAATTGCTGAAAGAATTGTACGTTTTGTTACATCCTTTGTTATCTCGTGAATCTGGAAGCGAAAAACATCACCAGGATTCGGCTGCCACTCCAGACCTAGGATATAGAATGTTCCATCATGCTCAAGACCTCTAGTAAGAGAAACATTTTCATCTGAAGGCAAGAAATCTAGAATTTCTGGCGCATTAGAAGCCCACTTTGTCAACTGAAATCCACCTGACTCGAATAGTCCCTTAGACTGCTGATATAATACGGCGGCTTCATCCAATGATGGAACAGAYMTTATAAAATCATCCATATACATGTCTTTCGGTAATCTATCCTTAATAGTTGGAAAGTTTTTCCCCTCTTCCTCAACCAGTTTATGAACCGTTCTTAAAGCCAAATATGGCGATGAACTAATGCCAAAAACAACGCAATTTAACTCATACGTTTCAATAGGATCCTTGGAAGAGAATCTCCAAGCAATCCGTTGATATTTTCTATGTGATTCGTCTACTATAATCTGACGATACATTTGTTTAATATCGGCACTAAGCGCAACAGAAAATAAGCGAAAATTTATTAACAGAACAAAAATGTCGTTTTGCAACTTTGGACCAGCAAACAATATCTCATTTAGTGATAAATTATTGTCAGTTTTAGCACTGGCATCAAACACAACACGCATAGGCGTGCTACTGCTTTTTTGTTTAAAAATTCCATGATGAGGAATGTAATATCCCTTACAATCGAGATTTTTCTTTGCTAACGACATGTGTCCTTGCTGTAAATAATCAATCATCACCTGATGATACAACTTACGAAACTCACGATCACGTTCCAGTCGTTTCTCCAAAAGAAGAAGTCTACGTTTAGCCATTTCAAATGAATCTCCTAACCGATCAGGATTATCACGAAAAGGTAGAGACACTACAAATCGTCCGGACTGCAATCGACGAACAGTGGACTGATAAAGATTTTCACAATCGATTTCATCCGAGGAGCGACGAACACTTGTATCTGGAATGTCTTCAATTTCCCAAAATTTCCTAATTAACGAATCACCTGTGGGATGACAAGCCATCATGCAACTACTGACATTGTTTGTTGATGAAGCCAAAATCGGAGCTTTCCCCATTAAAATATGGCCCAGAACACTATCAACCGCGACTAACTGGTTTGGTTGTATCTGACAGTGTTCTCCTTTTAATAGATGAGGAACTAACTCAGCCCCTATGATACCATCTATTTCTCCAGGTATGTGGAAACGCTCATCAGCTAGTTTCAAATTCTGTAAATGCCTTAAATGGGAACAATCGATAAAACTAGCAGGTAGTTTATCTATGATTTTATCAACAACAAAAGGCTCAAACGAAAAAGAAACTTCAGGATTAATTTTGGAGCTAATACAACAGAATGTTTTTCCGCGAATCGGGTTTAGCCTACCACCGAAACCCATAATGGATGATTTTACTGGATTCATCCTTAACTTGATTTTTCTACAAAATTTAGTTGTCAAGAAATGACATTGACTACCCGAGTCGATTAACAATCGAGCATCATAAGATTTACCCTCTTCATTAATTACGTTTACACGAGCTGTAGATAATAACACCGTGGATGATACTTCAGCTTTGGAATGACTGTCATTATTAGCAACAGAACAAAGAACTGAAGAAGTGGCTTGATTATCAGCCTCAGCATTAGAATTTACTGGTGAACTTGTCTTGAATTCAAAATGTAATAAAGTATGATGTGGCTTATTACACTGCATACATTTGACATCTTTATCACAATTGGATACAGAATGGTTTATTGAAAAACACTTCAGACAAACGGCTTTATGTTTTAGCAAACGATATCTATCCCATTTCCTTCTATCAACTTTCATATCCTCTTCAAGCTATAACAAAATGGAAACTGAATGGTAAACATTTATAACCCCAAAAAGAATAAAACTTACAGTAAGAATTAAGATGATCTTCACAACAGAAAAACAAATTTTGCGATTTTGGCATATCACGTCTAGGGGCCTTAAACAACTTTTTCATATGTTGATAATCTCGAGGAACGGTTGCAAAAATTTTGTTAGCTGTACTGACTAAAGTACTTTTATAACCATGTACAAAACAACACTTGTTTTGTTTTCCACACATAATATATGCTTGTAAAACTACACAAATCACTTTTTGGTGCGACCTCTTACACCATCCTTTCAATAAATACCACACAAAAGCTTTTCCAATACAAGAATGATACTACACCATTAAACAGCACGCTCCTCGGTAATGTTTACAAGACACTTGACGTCACGAGTTGAATAACCTTGGATAAAACCGTTTTGGCGGTGACTCCTAAGATTCGAATTTCAGACCTGAAATTTTCTACCTACAAATATTTTTTTTTGTTTTTTTTTTAACATGGCGTATGATATATATGTACTTCAAGATTCATTTTACGTAATTTTCAAAAAAAGTAATAATACCCAATTATATGCCACTTTAATTTATAAAAAACAGTATTTCATATATATTACAAAAAGAAACATGAAGCAGACATGAAAAATATTTGTCGACATTGGTTATAACATTTTCAACATTTATTAAAACCTTAATATTTAAATTATTCAACTATAAAAGTWCCTTTGGTAKAACTTCTTTTGATTTTAAATATGGAGTTATTGTAAACTTATTAAATATGAAAATAAACTTAAGATAACTAGATGAATAACCTTATTCATTTTAGAAGTAAATTATAGTAGTTTTATAGTAGTTAGCATTTCCCGTGCTTATAATTTAGATACTCAAGCTTTAATAAATATTGAGATTTTATAACCAATGTAAATAAATATCTTTCTATTAAGTACATATCTACATCATGTTATTTTTTAGAATTAACTATAAAGTACTATTCTATACTAAATAAATAAACTTTTGATTTATAAAAACTGAATTTTGTTTTAACTTTAAATTTTCTTTCTTGCAGTAAGATAAACTAATATTACATTACACTTATATGGAAAAGAGGGGGTTGTTCTTTCTGTTTGCTGTTTTGCTATTTTCTCTTTTCCGTCACTGATGGATATAAAGAAGTCACTCTTTTTAAGTTTTTGCAATATAATGCAATATTGCATAAACCTCACTGTTAGTTACTTGTATAACCTTAACCATTTTGTCTTTATTGGCTTAGTTCATTGTAGTTTAACCATACTCAACACAAATAAAATAAATGGACAAGTTGATGTTAGTTTCATATCAAAATATAATATATTGTTTTTGCAGTGCCATTTTTTTTCAGAATTGATCTCGCTCAGTGCATGAACTATTATTATAATCACAAAACACCTAGCTTTCAAATTAAGATTCAATTGCAGCATAACAAAACAATGGCTGGAGGTAATTAAAAACCCTTCCATTGCCAACATGTGTCTAACTTAGCTGCTTATACAAATTTTCCGAAATATAAATCGAGGTACTTGTAGGTATCTGATAATATCTTACTATGCTTACTAGAAGCCCCCGAAAATCTGGTAGGATATAGAGATTGGGTGATTGTAAACAACATGAATGCAGTCTTCATCCAGTCTAGTTCAAACCCACTGCTAAGTAAATATCTTTTAGCGCTTGTAAACCAGCAACACTATAGCAGTTGCCTAATTTGTATAGTTGCAGTCAGAAAAGAAAGTAAATTAGTTACAAAGTCTTCTTAGTGACAAGTTACACCACCGATTTCCTTACTATTGCATGTGTTTTTTTTTACACTGAACTAAATATTAAAAGGTTTAAAGTATGTAACGCCGTTTTACTCTTTATTAGAAGAAAAAGTAATGTTTAACAAAAATAAAGTATCCTGTGAAATACGGAATGTAAATAATGTTTCTACGATACTCAGTTTGTATGATCTTTTATTTCTGTGATACTTTATTTTCTCTGGTACATTCATTTTCAATCGTACAAATTGTGGCGCTACATAACAGAAATTAAGCTTGCGGATATTTAAATTACTACTGCTACCATGTGTGTTGGGCTCCTAGACAAGGTTGGACTGGGATGGCGCTAGATGGAGCGAAAATGTATATGGACCAGGGTTGCCAATTTTAATTTAAGTGACTAGATTGGCTACAAACGTACATTATTAGATCATACATTAGATAAGATAGGAAGCACTTGGCATAAAGAGTGCGTGCTCACGTTAAGCAAATCAGTAAGGAGTTATTCCACGCCAGTTATAATGCAAATATTCAGCCAAAAAGTTTTGCTATATTCAAAATTGTCGGACATTTGCATCAGCAGGATCGGCCACATCCACTTACTAATGTCAATGAGTGTAGAGTTAGATAACCTATACTTTGGAAATTTATCGTATCTTCAAGAAAGTAATAGATTTTTCCTGAAGAGTTGAAGTTTTTGAAAAATAAAAAGATTTTCGCTGAAGGGTAATGCGGTAATAGATCAGCTTGAAATATCTGCAAGCTTAATTTTGATTGTTTGAAAATGTATGTATCCAAGAAATGAAGTATAAGAGAAATTGAGTATTGTAGGAAATAGCTTGTATTAAATAAAGCAAATATTAAAACGCAACGGCATGTGAAGCTAACAAAAGTGAGTGACAGTGAAACTATCTAATAAATGCAACAATCGCAAAAATTTTAAAGCGTTAAAAACATAGATTTTGTAGTAGGATTCTCATATATCACTTGATCATTTTAATTCAACAATTTGAAAAATTCTATGACATTTGAAGGAAGTAACAAGTTTCTTTTAAAGCAAAGTATGTCTGAAACTAAATATAACTATCGCAAAAATTCAACAAACTCAAAAACGTTGCAAATTAAATGAACACTTGTTTAATATAAAGGTTATTTTAAATATACTCTTTATATAATTTGTTACTATCTCTAAATGTACAAACACTGAAATATTCAAATGTCTAAAATATACCAGTACATTTTTACAACAATAATTTTAATTTGAATATATATATATATATATATATATATATATATGGTTTATTGAACAAATATTACAATTTGTACAAAAGGCTAACGACCGAAGTCTTTCTGCCCGTATTACATAACATTATATAAAAAAAGGAAGTAATTTAACTAAATATTTTGTTGTAGATGGTGTTTTCTGGGACTTTCCGTTTTCTTCTTAGCCTCTCGTGTTCCAAGTCAATTATTAGGCTTCTAATAAGTTCTGCATTATGGGGATATTGTACAAATTTTGTGACTAAGGAATGGAATCTGTGTAGGATGGGAACTATTTTGGTTTTTTCATACAGGAACTGATTTGATGGGTTGTGCAGGGGATTATGTGGATGACGGATCTTTGTTATAGTTCTTAGGGTTCTTCTTTCTGCAACTTCGACTATCTTCAGTGCTGTTGGCCTGCAACCGGTATACAATGCATGTCCATATTCTATGATAGGTCTACATATCATTTTATATATCCTGGAGGCATTGTAGATATTGATTCCTTGGTTTTTGAATGTAAGGGAGCGAAAGTGTTTAGCCCTATTTATCATTTTTTGTTTCGTTTTCTGTAGGTGATATTTGAAATTTAATTTGTTATCTACATGTATTCCAAGATATCTTGCCGATGATGATGGGGCTATATGATTTTGTAACATAACAATATGTGGTGATTGGGGAGTTATACGATGACCAAATATATACATGTTAGAGCAGCGTTTTCTTGTCAAATATTTAAGTATAATTTAATATGCGTCGCTAACATAAACGATAATTCTGTTTCAAGGAATTATTTTTTATTATATTAAATTCTGCTTTTGAAAATTATTGTTGATTTCTGTGATGCATTATTATCTTAATAACAAGATAATTAAACTGAATCAACTTGTTTGAACTATAAACATGAAACTTTTATTCTTTTAAATGTCAATTTTAGGCAGCAGCGAACACGTGAACTACACAACAATGGTAGCTTCCCTAACGAAATGAAACTCTAGCGCCAAATTAATTCGATACTTGTCTAGTTAAATGAGAATTTTAGCTATAGAATTAATGCGTTTACAGTTCATGCTCGTATATATAAAAATGTAAGCAACACACGTTAAAGTATCTAAAAATAGCACCAGATTTACCCAACAATGATTTCTTTGGAATCATTTTGTATTTAACAGGATAGTTTATTTTTGTGAACTACTTTTCTTTTAATAATAATTCCATACTAAAGTGAAATGTTTTAATGTTTTATTGATTTAATAATTTATTTGCTGTACATTAAAATAATGACCATTGTATGTACTATTATGTAGAAGAGTATAACTGGAAAGTCGGTCAGGATAAATAGATTAAAAAAGTTATTCATTAAGTTTTGCAATATTCAGATTTGTTATTTATTACCGGCTAATTAGGACTGGGGATTTGTTTCAAAATTAAAAGCAACTCTATACATGATAAAATGTAATGTTTGTCAATATGTTCATGTTAGATAGACTTCCAGATATTTAAATAACAGACTGAGAGAATACAAAACAGTACATTTATACATTAGGCAAGAAACAAGGTTATATTTTATTTAGATCTGCTGATAATAGTGCTCTTGTGACTGTAATAATTGAAATGTTTGGTGTAGTATTTAAAATTTTTTTTTCTGTTTCAGATGCATACTTTCAAAAATGACTGAACTAAAAATGTCTGCCATGCCATATTTACCACAAAAGCCAATGCAATTATAGTAGCTCTGATATCCCCTTTGGCTGGTCAGAAATATACATTGTAAGTATTAAATATCGTAATCGCCAACAGTTAGCTTAAAGTTAGTTCATATTGTATTTGACTGATAAATGAAGTTTATTTGTTACATATACCAGTGAGCTTTTGAAATATAGATACATTTATTAAATCACTTTCACAGAAAAAATTGATTTTCTCAACCTTAATTCTTAGAATGTCACTTTTTTTCAGAATTGACATTTGTTTTTGTTTTGTTTTTAAGCTGTGACATTTTTTAATGGCAACCCATTTTTTTTCAATGACTACATTGTGATTTTTCTGCATGTGAAAAAGTTAAAAAAGGTGAACTTGTGAATGATCCTTGCAAAATGGGGTATCATATCATGTTATTGGCCAGTCTACTTTTTTGGCACTGTGAGTGTAGTGACTAATTCATCTTTCAAAAATTCAATGTGTCTTTCACCTGTTAATGTCTGCAGAGAAAAAATGAGCCCAAGACGTATTTAGCTACAATCTACAATTCCATTAAACTTTAGCTCTCTGTGGAAACTAACTTTGAGTCTTTATTTTCCAATGTGTATTTCTAGGAAACCAGTTCTGCAGTTTTGCTGGTTTATTCTATTGCCTAGCTATAAAATAGCCTTGCTGGAAAATACTTATTGTGTTAGCGTACTTCGTGAAACATCATTACATTACATAACCTGCAGTCGATATAATCTTTACTAGTTTTTGTATCAAAACCACTTTATAGGGGTGCCTTTTTTCCAGTTTGAAATATTTCAAGATGAAACTTTGAGCATTTCATTGTCTGCTGCCAGCATTTGGTGGATTTAAAAAAAATACTGAAGTAGAGCATTTAATATAACATATTCTTAGACTGGTAGAAGCTTCATTTTAAGATTTTCACTCACATATGACACACTTCCAAAAATGTTTAGTCCATTTTGCAAATGGTGAACTGCTTAACTGGTTCTCTGTTAGGATGTTTGTTATTAAATGAATTGCAAACTTCTAGTTCTGTGCAAATACTTCCTCCATAACTGATCATCAAAATTTCTATTCCGTACCTTTTACTCAAATGAAAGACCATTTTTAAATATTCGTAATACTAATGGGTGTTCATCAAAAAGAATACCAAGGTATTTTTTCGTATGTTCTAGACTCTTTTGTGCATCTTGTATTTTTGTTTACATAACACCAGCAGTTGCAATCTACATGCAGTCATAAACAACTAACATAACAATTTCTCAGTTTTTGTGGCAAGTTGAGTTTCGCCTGTATGATTCACAGCTCTAGAGTATTCTTTTTAATGAACACCCTTTATTAGGCTTTCAAGTAACAAGTGCAAAATTGTAGCTATCAAGTTTATTTACTTTTTTCATTGGTTTCTTGATAAATTAGTTTTATCAAATAACATTTTTCCTTCAATTTTAAACTGTTGGGAAAATATAATTTTTCAAGGTCACACATTTACATCTTCATTCTCAGAGAAATGTACATCATGAAAATCTATTGAAAATAATATGTTGCCATTAAAAAGAATTGCTGTTGGCATGATAGCTCTGTTTCGCGGCACACATGTTATTTAGATTAATTAACACCCTTCGACGGTGTACCACATGATTTTCTCATAAATTAAACACTTTCGGACTTACTAACCATATATTTACTTAATTCTTACAATACTTCTTAACTAAGTCTATTTTAACATACAACGTCTTACATTCCCGCGTTACTTTACAATACTAATTCATTTTCGTTCTATACCTAATATTTATATTAGCCTACCCCCAACCCGTTGAAAGAATCCCGTTACACGATACAAAAGGACGGATCTTGGAAATTCCCAGTGTAAAATTATTATAACAACCGTCGCCCACACCTTTGTGGTTTACAGGGAAGGCCTAATCATTTACCTACTACCTCAATTTGGAATTTCCAAATATAACACGCAGGGTATTGCAAGATAAAAACAAGCTCAAAAGCAAGATTCTAAAAAATGTCTAGTCCCGACAAAGGTGATATTCTAAAAATAACCTTGACATATTCTAGAATTTTTTGAAATTCCCTCAAAAATGATTTAGAGAATTTTTTCCATACTTCACAAGCTCATGGTACAGTTAGCAGTTTAAGTATATGCCATGTTMTTTGCATACTAATAATCTATGAGCAGCTTTTTCGGCTTATAAAGCCTTTCCAGCACAGCTATAGTCCCAATGCAGACTACATCCCACAGATTGGGCTTCTCTTGTGTATGTCAAAGTAGATGATGTGAATGTGAGGATAATAATTGTGAGTGATACTATATGACAGCTATTGCTATTTAACACTGTCAACCACCTGCCTCTGTGGGGAATCTGTAATCTGAACAGGAGCCCACATTATGATGGGCATTTAAAACAGAGTTCTCAGCATAATATCCATTTATATTGTGCTCAGGGATTTGGAATACTTTCTGGATTTCACTGTTTCAGACTATCTTTCTCATTTTTAATATTTCTTTTCAGTCTGTCACCATTAAGAAGGCAACAGCTTAAAATAATGATAATGACAAATAGTTTGAAAACTGAGCAAATATGAATCATAGTTTTACTCTCTATCTATAGGATGTTACAAGATGTTAAGGATGTGAACGGGCCATTATTTTAAAAATTGTCAAATATTTTGATGTTAGATATGATAAGTGTGTTTTGTAAAAGTGGAAAATTAATCATGGAACTCTATACAATAAACCCCCCCCCCCCCCCCCGAATGGAAATAATCCAAATTTTCTACCCAAATTCCCATTAATTTATGGTCACAATGTGGAAAATACTGGGTAAATACTTCCTGGTTAGTTTGTTGTGGTTGTGGAGATTGTAATAATGTGCCCAGTCAGAGAGATCACTAACGCTGTTGTGTCCGAAATGATCGACTCAAAATATTGCAGGGGTAAGTGACCAAAGATTGTACTCTTCATGCATATAAAGTTCAATTGTGCCAAGGATTAAAGCTGCAGACTATGGACAGCTTGGTATGTTCACCGATTGACTTCTGAAAAACATGGGCCATTCATTTGGCAAAATAAATCATATATTGCCCCTAAGTAACTGAACACTTGTGTTGTTCAATATCAACATTTCAATAGGTTCCTATATTGCCTGTAAATTTAATTGAAAGAAGTCACAGGCTAAGCCAAAAGATTACAGAAAGTACACAATGACAGTCAAAAACCATTGGTATACACATGAGAAAGAGAATCAGCACTAAAGAATACCTAAAATAACCTGGCAGTTGTTATATATATACTCATTGCAGCTTACATGGAAGTGTTTTTTTTACTTTTTGTTTGTGTTATGCTAAGAGGCAACAGATTATATACTTTTGGTGATAAATGTGTCAAAAATTGTTGACTTACATTTTTTTTATGTACTGGGATGGTGAGCAGTATGTCAACTGCGTCGCGAGCCATGTATCTGTTAAATGCATTTTGCAAAATATTGTCATTATTAAATGCAAAGGTGAATAACTATGAAAATAAAGAGTGCAAACACTACAGACATTTCCAGAATACAACAGTCTTGTAGGATGATAATGTTTCTTTTTCTTACATATGTTTCTCATATGTAGTTTTGAATTATGTTTAATTTGATTAGAGACTTATTGTAAAGTACTTCGCAGACTAGAATGCCATATCTAAGCTATGATTCAGCAAATGCTTTGTAAATTATTAGTAAGAGTTTTTTATTTAGAAATTCTCTGAACTGGTAAAATTTATATATCAGTTTCCGAATTTTCCTTGTTAAATCATTTACATGGATTCCCCACTTTAGATGTTGATTAATAATTGGGTATTTGCCATGTATTTATATTTTATTAAATTGCATATTAATAGGTAGCACCTAATCCACAAAACAGCTGTGACAGCTTATAAATTCGAAAAAATGGATCGTAAGGTGTATTTTTAATTTTAAAAATGTGAATATTTAAAGGGACCGCCAAAACGCGAACATACTGGCCGTGACGTCAGGTGTCTTGTAAATGGCCGCTTGTTTATATCTGAGGTCAGCACGTCACGCATCAGCCTCATCCCGTCAATTTATCAGTTTGTTGTTTGCGTTCATTTTGTGACAAGCGAATTAAAATACGCCAAGAAAATACTTATTAGCTATGACTTCTGAAGGCATGTTCATTGTTATGGAATTTGTGTACAGCGACAAGCGGTTCAATGCGGCGGAGTTGAGGAACGTAAAAGCAACGAAGCAACAGCATAAGTGAATCTGTTATCAAATTAACGTAGCATTGATAATTTGTTCACAGTGGGTTGTTGAAAACATACTATTTGTAAACATAAAAATGTAACAATCAAAAATGTACCCTAAACTTGACATTTATTTTAGAGGTCAGAATAAATATAAATTGCCATTTATTTTCGGGGCTCTTGCGGCTTGTTTCCGGTCTGGCTAACAGTCGAATATATAGGGAACAACGTCGTTTTTTATTATAACATTTCCCTCTATCAACTTAAAACGCATATTTTTCATAWCCTCTTCAAGCTATAACAAAATGGAAACTGAATGGTAAACACTTATAACCCCAAAAAGAATAATAAAACTTACAGTAAGAATTAAGATGATCTTTACAACAGAAAAACAAACTTTGCGATTTCGGCATATCTAGGGGCCTTAAACAACTTTTTCATACGTTGATAATCTCGAGGAACGGTTACAAAAATTTTGTTAGCTGTAACTGGCTGAAGTACTTTTATAACCATGTACAAACAACACTTGTTTTGTTTTCCATACATAATAAATGCTTGTAAAAATATACAAATCACTTTTTGGTGCGGCCTCTTACACGGTCGTTTCAATAAACACCACACAAAAGCTTTTCCAATACAAGAATGATACCTCACCATTAAACAGCACGCTCGTCGGTAATGTTTACAAGACACTTGACGTCACGAGTGGAATAACCTTGGATAGAAGCGTTTTGGCGGTGACTCCTAAGATTCGAATTTCAGACCTGAAATTCTCTACCTACAAATATATTTTTGGTTTTTTTAACATAGCATACGATATATAAGCACTTCAAGATTTATTTTACGTAATTTTCAAAAAAAGTGATAATACCCAATTATGCCTAAATATTTAACTTCACTGGTTTCATCTATTTCATCACTCATGTTAGGAAAGTTTAGTATCTCAAAGTCGGGTCGATTTACTTGACTGATTGTTAAAGCCACATATTTTGTCTTCACTATATTTAAACTATTTTACCCTGTTATTTTAGTTTTATTCCAGGAATTTTCATGACATCATCTGCATAAAAAACAATTTTAGCATTTGCAGTAATTGAAAGCAATGAGTTAATGTACATGATAAAAAGAATAGGACATAAGACCATGCCCTGGGGTACTCCTAATTTAATGTCTTGTGATTCACTCAAAGTACCTCTTATCCTTGCTTGCTGTGACCTGTCTGCTAACTTCAAAACATGTCCAATGCCATCCCTTGCAACCCATAATGTTCTAGAATCTAGAATGTCAAGAATATCGAGACCAAGTTCAAAAATATTTCATTACACTTTTTGAGAGTGTCCAATTTATTGGTACTTTCTTGTGTAATTGCAAACATCACATCTACAGTTGATATGCCGTTTTGAAATACATACTGGCACATATTTTGTGTTGTCAGCAAATCCACCAGGTGTTCTTTTAAACATTTCTCAAAACAAATTGCAAAGTTATTGATTAGGTTTATTGCTCTGTAGTTTGAAATTATAGTTTTATCACTGCTTTAAATATGGGTGCGATAATAGATGTCTTGAACTGTCTTATTATATGGCTGAGAGGTGTAGTGGTATGTATATGTACTTTAATGGTTTCAACAGTTATTCCAATACATCCAAGGTGCACTGTGATTTTTCAAAGATGAAATATGTTTTGTCAACCCAGTTTAAAAACACTGATGTAAGGAGCATAGATTTATCATTTAGGAGTCCATTTTCTATTAATTTTGATGGTTTGGCAATTTGAAGCATACTAATACCAATATTCGAAAAGGATTCATTGTAATAATTTGATGTGTTTATCAGTATTGAACGATTCATCATAGTCATTGATAATGTAGCAATTAGTAGGATTTCTTTTTAATGTTTCATTTGTAGCGTCACCAATCAGTCGATAAAAATAAATGAGTCCACTTAATGTACTTGTAAACAGGTCCTTGCCGGTCTGGGAGCTTCTACAGTTCAACACATCTTTCCTTTTCTTTGGAAAATTAAAATTTTAATTTTATGTAGGTATTTTTCGAATTAATATTTTTATGTACATGTATTACTCTTAATCATTATGGGAAAATGGTCTGTAATATTAATATTGCGATTGTATGATTCATAGTTACATATGGCATTTCTAATTTGAATGAACAAAAGTGACAAATGCATGCTTTGTATTAGATGGCAATGATAAGCTTCTTCCTGGCATTTTTTAAGAGCGTTTAGCTAAAAACTCTTTMTCATTACATAACTTACAATAGTATATTACACCMAGGATGTGGAATATGTATAMGTTTTTGTATTCTAATAAAGTCATTTGAACATTTTTATTTCATTCACTGATGTAGCTTATTTAACCTGAACATAATTAATTAGATTTTTAGTAACAGACTTTTAATTCTAGTTTTCTTTGTTTCAGATTCTATGGCCATGGCATTCTGACACATCCTCGTTGGTTTTCTGTTGATGTGATATTTGGCTATCTCATCATTTTGTTGTTGGATGTAGGTTGCACTACACTTTGTTAAAATAATCCTGATTGTGTCTTCTACTTCTTATTCACCGACTGATTGATTCCTTTTAGATCCGGTTGAAGCAACTTTGATCTGAAATTGGGATTCTTATAACTCAGAGTTGCTGCTATTTACTTTGGTTAGTTTGTTTTTATCGTCATATACTACAGCACCTTGACATCCTCCTGATTCTACAATTTATCTATTGCATAAAAATGTGAGAAATCATGCTGACCTGTGTGCAGCTGTTTTCAAAGTTTCTTTCATGTCGAGGTGGGACTATTCATTTAGTTTAGAGTTACACTTTTGCTGCTTCATGGATACTGGTGCTGTTCTTGGTGAATTTTGAATTGAGGAATGTGATGTCACATTCAGACTATGCATTGATAACGCTTTCTAATGTAATGAATTTTTTCATAATGGAAAGTTTTGCTTCTCACAAAAATCTGACTATAATGTATGTATAATATTAAATTATTATATTCTTTTGGATTTTGCCATTTGCAACATTAAGGGTATTGTTTCTTGTCTGTTTGGTCATCATATTATTTGTTCTGGTTTGAGTCATCACTGTGAAAACTGGAAATTTCAATTGAAAGCCTGTCATTGGCTGCTATGTTAAGTATAAACAGTGTGAGTCATTTTCATAAACACTACAGTATTAATTATCACTTAAAATATTGACCGTTGTTAATTATTATATTCGTAGATTCTATTTCATCAGGGCGTCGGTCTCAATAAATTACAAATCCTTTTAACTTTTCGCCAAGCATTCGGAGGTGTTTGCCTCTTTCGTGAGGGCCTAAAATCTTATTTAATTTATATACAAACTACATGTAACACTTACTTCTAGTTATGGATTAATTAAGGGCACTGAACAGGATCACATAAACCAACCACAAAGTAACAGAAATCGAACAAATTATTTGTAACATTAAGGGAAATTACATTCAAAAATAATATAATTATGTCAAATTGACAAAACATACAAATAATAGGTATAACTTGATCAATTTTCGATGACATGAAGCAAGCAAGCAGGCGCAACGACGGTGATTATTATCTCTTGTATGTTATGCTTCTGTATTTGTAATGTCCTTGTGTTTTTCTAATGGACTTTGACTTTGCGCTGCTTCAACGGTAATACCTGTAGTATGACTAGTTTGGAATAATCATGGGTACAACCCCTTATAATTCTTTCTGCCATAAAATCTCAATTCAGTTGAGTGAGAGACTGATATAAGTGTGGAAAGTCATTCTGTCTTGTTCGAATTATTTATAATAACAAAAACGCTGGTTGTTCTGACCACATGGTACAATAGAATGGTGTATAAATATGTCCTTCTTGAATATAGGGTAACATCTGTACTCAACCTGAAATTGAGCACCGTACCCAGTTTTCAAATCGTTACGGGGTTTGTGTCTCATGGAAGTTTTGTATGACTGAATGTCTTGTATTCTGAGAGCTAATGTAATCTAATGACTGGGATTATTTGTCATTTATTGGAATAACTAAAAATTAATCTAGTGATCCTGCAATATTCTGTAATAACAGCTGACAGTAATGAACCTGTTTTACTCTTAACACAGGACCTTTGAGAAACATACATAATGTTGATTTGTTATGACTGTAAAATATCGTGATATTCATTCTTAGGGGCAAATTCATGTTATAAATATATACTGGTTCTATATGTTGGCAAATTTATGTGCAATATATATCCTTTTATAACATAAAGATATGAACCTCTAATTCGTATTTGTCATTGGGAACCAAAAATAAACAAATTGGATTGGGACTTTTAACATTCTGGAATATGATTCCTAATACTGGATAACAGGTATTCCTAATATTATGTACATACGATATTAGGAATACTTAGGGGTGGGTAGGGCATAGAGGACCTGCTAAGACAATATTACTTATATTATTTGTGTAATGTTTGTTTATGGACTGCTATTCAAATTTATGTATATTACTTATATATAATACAGTAAAATGAGAATTTCGACTTGGATGCAAGGGTCCCTTTTGCCCCACATTTTTGGGGGCAAACGGGACTTACCACTTGGTCCGTTTCACCCCTATTAAAATGTATGTATCCTTTTTTTTATTTAATAATGTCAAATAATGATTAATAAAACTTCATGCCAAGAAAAAAGAATCTATTTAAAGTTTCAAATATAGGTAATGTTGGTAGTTTAGTAGATAGAACGTTTGATCAGTGATCAAAAGGTCCTGAGTTCAAGTCTCGGTCAAGGCTGGCGATACTTTTTCATTATGTAATATGCCTGCAAACCCAATCAAATATCACATATAGCATATAATATATACTTGGGTCGTAATCAGCTGCTGGTTGCCATAATCTGGACACCGCAGTGAATTACACTCCGAAGCTCAAAAATACTTCGCGATGAGCGATTCAGCTGCAAATGCACTGGATGGTGTTCAGCAGCATTACATAGTAACTTTGATCTATATATGCCACCTTGACTGCGATTCTGAATAGGGCCTTGGTAGCTCAGTGGATAGTGTTTGACCGGTGTTCAAAAGGTCCTGAGTTCTAGCTCGATCAAGGCTGGCAATACTTTTTCATTGCATAATAGGCCTGCAACACCCAATTAAAAAAATGGTGATTATTATATACAATTAATGCTAATGAAGGTCTCTTCTTCCTCTTCTACACCAGTGCATGCATCATATGCAAAATTTTTGCATACAAAGCACTGAAGCAACCCTTCTCCAGGTATCAGTCCTGAGAAGTTGCTGCGAAAATAAAGATAACTGGTGTTTTCTTCATCACTATCTTCACTTTCTGAAGAAAGACTGTTTCGTTTCCTTGTCTTTGCTGTAAGTTTTTTATTTTTTTTTTATTTAAAGAACTGTCAGTTCTTAACTGTTCTCTTAAGTTCTCTTAACTAATTTGACCTTTTCTTCTTTTGCACGACGTATACTGCCTTTCAACTCGTTTTTGAATATGTACTTGTTAGTTTTTCTGTCTGTTGAGCATTTCTTTTACCTTTTCTTCCTTTTGATGCTTGTTTAGGAGAAATTAATTCAAGTGTCTGCAGAGTTTTCATAATAACAACCTGGTTTTGGTTCAAACTGACTGTGTCTCATCCGCCAGTTGTTGGCCGTTTTCAATATATTAGAGTGTTTGTATTATGCACTAATTCATTGCAGGCATTATCTGAAAGCTGGATTTGCTGTTCCACATTGCTCGGTTCAGCTGCTTATCACATATGCAGGCGTTAAACGATCATATATCATACTTCCCATTTTTTTTGCAAAATGGGACTCCAAATAAATGGAGAGAAAAGTCAGTTCATGAGAATAGGAACGGGGAAAGTAGATGGAAAAATTGAAATTCAATCAGACGGATACAAAGTAGATGTTAAAGAAGTGTCAAAATATATCTATCTGGGTGTACGGATTACTAGTAAGGTTGATGAAGAAAAAGAAATTGACTGGCGATTGATGAAAGCGAATAGATGTGCGAGGGCACTGAACCAATTGATCAGAGCAAAAAACGGATCCAGGAAAGGAAAAATATGATTGTACCAAATCGTGATTGTATCAACTCTCTTGTACGGCTCGTAAACATGGAAACTAACAAAAAAATTCCAAGAACTGTTATTAAGATGGGAAAGAAAAATTTTAGGACGAATTTAGGAGGGAAGAAGGTGGAAGAGGGTTATATGAGAAGAACAAATAGGGAAATATGTATTATGTTTTTTCAAAACCCAAACATAGTAGAAGTGGTGAAGTAGAGAAGGCTGCAGTGGCTAGGGCACATTGAAAGAATGTCAGAGAACGAATGGTGAAAGGAGTAGTATGCAGGAAGCTGGATGGCAGGAGGAAGCGGGGAAGACCACAAAGAAGATGAAGACGCGGTGCTAGGAGATATCAAAGCCAGAAATATTAAGAACTGGAAGATTAAGGCACAAAATACAACATTATGGAAGAAACTAATTAAGCTAATTAATTAATTAATTAAGCTAATTTGTACAACTTCATAAATTGTGATCCGCTGACCAGGTTTATTTGTATGCCATGCATCACATTCTCTGGCATATTGCGCCTTTAATGTTCCATATACGCAACAGTCCAGAGGTTGTAGTTTATGACAAAGTGGGAGGTAAAGATATCATGATCAAATTGTTCTTTTTCGTTTTGATAACAGCTTCAAGTGCTCTGTGGCTGCTATGATTGTCTAATATTAAAAGAATTTTTTTATCATCTGTAGGTTTTACAACATCTATAGTGTCCAAGAATCTAAAAAATGTTCATGTTCATCCATCCTGAAGTGTGATGCTGCAATTGCTGCTGCAGGGCAGCGTCTCATCAGGAAAGGATGCATTCTTTGTCTTGGGAAAAGAAAAATGGAGAAATGTAAAATCCTGATGCAGATATTCCACAAGAGGCTGTGATATTGAATCCTCTATGCGGCCAACCTTTTTTTTCCTTTTTACCTAAAATTTTGCCTGGAATCAACAATATTCACACCACACTCTTCAATATTAAAAATATGGTGAGCCTGAAATCCATATTTTTTTAATGAAGAATCTAGGCAACCTTTCTATTTGAGGCGGCTTGTTAAATCCTATTGCTCTGTCCATACTTGTAGCCTCAGTAGCACGAATGGAAATCTGCAGTTTTCTTTTTTTGAAGTTTGCTAACCAGTCAATGCCTGCCAATTTGTCTTCTTCATTAAAAAGGTGCTTCACTTTTAATTTTTCAGCTAAATCAAAAGCCCGTTTTCGACAATTCATTGTTGTTATTCAGCAAGTCTAGGATACGTTTATGAGCAATTTTTTTTGTTGGCATATACTTGTTTGTAGTTATTATTTATTGGATTAATGCGAGTTACAACATTGTGAATCCGACAAAGCAAATATGTTTTAGGGATATAAATTGTTGACTGACTTTTCTAATAGACAAAGAATGTGTGTGTATGGGTGCTTTGCAAAGCTGTCTCCATACATTGAGAAGTCCATGTCTTTATGTTTGGTTTTGTACGTCCCTACCATCTATAAATAGTGAAATATTAGTGATCAATACATAATATGTGAATATAATTCTAAGGGGCGATAAGGATCGGACCTAATAGTCCCACTTAACTCAATAGTGCCCGAGTATTTTTTTTAAATTTTTAAGGTTTTTGTTGCCAAACCTTATTGATATATTTGTTTTAGTGATTTTTACTAAAATTTGTTTTTAAAAAATATTCGGTCATAGCTAATTTTTACGTATGATATATCATATGCTGGGTAAATAAGGGTATGGAAAAATAAAATTCAAAAATATATAATATTGTAATTCTTAAATACAATGTCAGATTTATTGTGGTGGCATGTGGTAATATCTGAAACAGCCAGCTGGATGAAGACCAACATTGCACTTAACACAGTGGAATTTGGTACATTTTCCACAGCTGGCGCATCTTCTCTGAGTTTCTTGGTGATCAACAAGATGGTCAATTTTATCAAATCTTACTTCTCTTAGCACTAGTCTTGAACATTTAGGTTTGGGCCCTGCTAAATACTCTGGACTTGTTAAAAGAGTCAGTACAATTCGTCGTATAAAACTGCAGACTAATTTTAGGGAAGCAATACCTGTAGAAAATCCACATATTGACAGTGGCTCCATTTAGGCAGAATCTTACAAATGGCTAAGCAAGAGTATTGCAAAGTAAATATACATTTCTGAAGTAGACACAATCAAATTGTGGTCACTCTTGGAACTAGCATATTTTTTTTTGATTCATCACAAATGAATTGAACAAAGCTTTCATCGAAAAACAATTTGAATAGATCCACCAGTTCCAGTTTATTCTGTTATTTCTTTGCGAAATGCCTGTGACTTGCTTTTTGTAGTTTTTGTTTTTCTGTTTCTGGTGTTAAGGTTTTTTCCTCCGACAATCTATCCTGTTTTGACTTCTTGTAAAGCTCATGTCTAAATTTTTTTGCTAAAGGAATGCTATCTTCTGGATCAGAATCCCTGGTATTGCCAACTGTAGGAGTTACTTCTTTGGGTTTACAATACTCAATTGCATTAGCAAGTGATTCAGTGGTATCTACTTCTTCCTATTGCACCAGAACAATATCCATAGGTTGCCGTAGAACCCGTTTTCCAACACTACGAATATTTGGAATAAATTCCTCTCCATCACTGTTTGTATCATCTTGGTCACTATCAGCACATGGAGGATGCAAAACTAATTTAATTTATGAAGATTTTTGTATTTCTTCCATCATCAGACTATCATTACTTAGTTCTTCTAAAATATTCAGCAGTTCTTCCGCGTCTTTAGGGTCTTCTGGGGTATATAATTTATTTCTACAAGAAAAGTAACATTATATCCCTAAATTACCAACGTATGATTTTTCATACATGACATTCTGGCATGCCATATGCAATAAAAAAACTTTTTGTCAATGTATGGTAATATGAAAAAACTTACATCTTACTCGTTTGTGAAAAACTAAAATAACAAATTAAATTAAATTGTTTAATAACTCAAACTAATACCATCAAGTCACAAAACTGCCTTTATATCTTTTACAAAACGCAATAAACATGGAAGTTTTATTACCAACAATGCACCATTTGACAACTGATAAAAATAACTTAACCTCAAAAAGTGACGTAACAAAATTTTGTTTCATACAACGTTTGTATTAAATGGGATATACAATCCATAGATCTAAAACTATGGTTGTGTGGTACTGTATGAAAAGCAAAACGTGCTTCAGTAGCTGCCAGATCTTTTTCTTTTGTGACAAATTCAGTTTTTCTTTAAAAAAGAAGTCAATGTACTAGAGGACGCTGCAGCACGAAGCATTTCTTGTGTTTTTCTGATTCAATGTATCGCCTTATATCATACTTCCCACCATTGCTAATGGAAAAATGGTTATCACACTTTTGACAAAGTATATCAAAATCGGTTTTAGTTTTCTTTAAAAATGGAAATTCATTTTCCAGTTCAGGAGTAAATTTACACTTTGGTTTGGATGATGTATGCATATTGCTAATATTGCAACAAATTTAACGACGTACTAATACAGCTAAAACAGATAAATAGTTACTTACAACTGTCTGGTATATGTCGTGTATTTTTATTTAGTTCTTGGCTTGGCCCCTCTTGTCTTAGCAGCAGCACATTATTTTGTCAGTTAACCGCCAAAACCTCACCGCATTGAGCATTGTCCCATTGCCTGACTGCTTAAACACAGCAGAGATAAATAGTTACTTCCAACTGTCTGGTATATGTTGTGTATTCTTACTTAGTTCTTGGCTTGGTCCCTTTTGTCTTAGCAGCAGCATATTATTTTGTTAACCTCCATTACCGCACTCGCACACCGTGTTATTGTCTGATGTAGTAGCGTAGTTTGTTAAACATCAAAACGTTGAACAAGCGGTGACAAATAGAGGTGATGAAAATCAGTATTTTTTAATAACAGGTAGATTAGGAACTGTTATAAGTTTATACCTGTTATAAAATACTAGGTATAAATTTCGTTATGATCACATGATTTGGTGTGATTCATCTTAGTAACCGTATATGCCAACAGATGAGTGACGAACGGCGAACCACAGAAATGCGGCACACTTTAATTTCTGTTTATAGGTAATATTTCGGACATTTCGGAGTAATAAACTCAATGTTTTGATTGATTGACATGACACACGTGCAGTGACTTACGAAGACGCAACACCATCCACTTCAGTAGCTTCGACCTCAACGCGGGTTCCCAAAAGAACATACCAAGACAGGATTTCATCATACATTCCAAGGAAAATTTCGGCGACTGCGACAAAGAAAATAAACAGTGAGCTACTTAAATTATTTTACCTAGATTATCAGCCTTTTAGTGTCGTTAGTGATAGAGAATTTAGTAGTTTCGTAAAATCTTTGAACTCTTCGTATGAACTTCCTAGTCGTCATACAGTTTCAAACTCTTTAGTTCCGGCATTACATGAAAAATGTGTATCAAAATGAAAGGAACTCGTTAGTGATGTTTTACATGTGTGTTTAACAACGGATTGTTGGATTTCTCCCAACAATGACAGTTTCATGGCAGTAACTATTCACTATGTAGATGAAAGTTTTATATTGAAGTCACTGTTACTCAGTTGTACCGTTTTTGATAAAAGTCACACAAGCGAGAACTTGGCAACTGAACTATTAAATATTAGTAAAGAATGGGCGATTGAAAATAAGGTAATACTGGCTGTATCTGATAATGCTGCCAATATTAAAAAATCAATAACGCAAGGTACAAATTGGAAGCATTTCGGATGTTACGCACACACTCTAAATTTAATAGTAAGAGATTCTCTAACATTAGTTGATGAGCTTGTAAATAAAGTAAAATCTATAGTCTCTCATTTTAAAAGAAGCACAAAAGCCACTTCTAAGTTGACCACTTATCAGATAAATTCCGGTAGTGCACCTAAAATTATTGCAAGACGTGGTAACTAGATGGAATTCCACGTATTACATGATCCGAAGATTTGTTGAGTTAGAAGATGCAGTTCTGCCACTATAGCTATTTTAGATGCTGATTTGCCGAGTTTATCTGCCGAAGATTGGCAAATTTTAAAAGAAATGTGCAAAATTTTAAAGCCATTTGAAAGTGCCACGGCGGTAATAAGCGGTGAAAATTACATGTGCACGTCACCCGTGATACCTATTACTGGAGGGTTATTAGATGTATGTAGTAACTTACTGAAAATCGATTTCTGTGAAATTTCAAAGCAAATTATTCAACGACTACAAGATGGTATTTATGAGAGGGTGGGGAATATAGAATACAGTAATACACTTGCCGTTCGCACGTTTTTGGATCCCCGATTTAAGACTTTTGTATTTAAACACCCGGATGCTCTTGCAAAGGTCAGAAAATTTGTAACTGACTATGTACGTCAAAATATTGCAGCTTCAGCCGCAGCAGTTGGAACCAATAACGACAACGAAATACGCGAAGTTGAAATTGAAAATAAACAAAAACATTCAGATGATTCTGAATATTCAATATGGGCGTCTTTGGATCGATTTTATGCAGCTCGAACACCTACTATAAATTCGAATTCCAGGGCAATAATGGAAGTTCAGAGATATATAGATGATGATTTGTTGGACAGAAACAAAGATCCTCTTGAATGGTGGAATAATACCAAATTCATCTATCCAAATTTAAGCAAATTAGTTAGACAGTTCTGTTGTTCACTCGGTAGCTCAGTTCCCTGTGAACGCTTGTTTTCCAAAGCGGGAAATATATTAAGTAATCGGCGAACTAGTTTGAGTGCAATAAAAGTCCAGCAATTGCTATTTTTGAACACCAACGCAAAATATGTAAATGTACGTACATATTTTAAAATATTTCTATATGTAACCTTTTTTTGTTTTTTTTGTCATAATGGAATAGGATATG
Organism: Rhyzopertha dominica; assembly: GCA_025024175.1. NCBI lineage: Eukaryota > Metazoa > Arthropoda > Insecta > Coleoptera > Bostrichidae > Rhyzopertha > Rhyzopertha dominica. The sequence continues at coordinate 11,540,549 of QCXZ01000086.1, read as the reverse complement.
TTTCATTATACATTACATTATATTATTTATATTATACTTGTGCATCTACTTTTTTATAAACTTTTTTGTACTTATTTGTTTATTTTGTTATTAAACTGATGATTTCTGATATATTTTTGTGTATTCTTTTTTATTTTTCAAGAGAATTGTGGCCTATATACATTTCTATATCCTAAAAAAGCAATTTCAATTAGTGTTCAATTTTAATATTTATTGGGGTATAGTTTAATCGATCCACAATCACTTAACATTAGACAGTTCGATTCACAGCTAATTTCTAAAAGCTTTACTTTATTCGTAAATAACGAATTATTTATTCATACTATATTTAATGTATAGAAATTGCAATCTGCTAACGTACGTACGAATATTCAGAAAACGCGACCACAGGCACAGTACCAATGCAGATAGGTAAGTGGATGTGTAAACGATACTAAATAATAGGTATCCTTACCACTTAACAATACGCCACTGACAGAGAGCTTTCATGCGTAGTGGAAATGGAAACTGGTACCCCACACCGCCACAACCGATGCGGGATAGAAGTAACTGCCGAACCTAGTATTCAGACACTTCATACCTGTTACCTATACCTGCTTGCCGATACCTGTTACGAAATAACAGGTCCAGTATTTGCTTACCACCTCTAGTGACAAATGGACAAGCTTAATATGTGAGGTAAACCAATAGTTTAAATAAACCGAAGTCAATTATGTTTTGCTGAATTAAAAAATAATAATAAAACATCTTTTTTTAAATGGGGGACAACTCTCGGGGGGACATTATTTTAAAAAGGGGTACAATCCTTCTTAATGAGGGACGACTACTCACTTTAATCTGGTCGTATTTGCCCCAAATGTCGTCCGGAGCGAGGCAGATGCACCACGTCTGCCTTCAAGCTCCAGGCGTTCGTAGTCGCCTCTGGATTCGCAGGCCTTCGTCTGGAGCGAGGCAGATCCACCACGTCGGCCTTCAAGCTCCAGGCGTTCGTAGTCGCCTCTGGATTCGCAGGCCTTCGTACGGAGCGAGGCAGATCCACCACGTCTGCCTTCAAGCTCCAGGCGTTCGTAGTCGCCTCTGGATTCTCAGGCCTTCGTCCGGCTGGCAGACGATGTTCGATCGTCCTGATGGAAAAGGCCAGCTGCACTTAAGCGGCGTCTCGTTACACGCCCCTCCCGTCGGTGATATGCTGACGTGGTGTTGTCGTCCTCAGTGAATCGGGCGGATGCCCAGCTCTGCTGCTTCAATGGGTGTCATTCTTATGGAGGTGCCCCCGAGACGCATCCGGAAGGTACGTCGCACTTTCTCAGTGGGTCGTCCCTTGCGCTTTCGCCTCGACATTCGGGTGGAGGCGCCAGGGCGGACTTCTCCCAGTGGCTTGGGATCAGGTCGGAGCGTTTGGTCCCAGAGTGGGGGCGTTGGCTGATACAGGCCCGGGATGGACCTCCCGGGGGTTGGTGGTGGCCGGTTGATGTCCTGAGTCCTGGGGCTGGATGGCCGATCTTCGCCTGTCTTCGGTGTTGGAGGCGTTGGCTGTGTCTGGTTCTGGAACAGGACGGCGAGTTCCATCCCCGCTTCCCCGACGGTGGACAGAGCATCTTCAGAATGACGTCTTGGCGATTCTCCAAACAGGCGCGCGAATATGTTCTGATGTTGTCTTCGCGGTTSCGGGGAAGCTCCAAACAGGCGKGCAAATAAAGTCGTTAAACGCRCTGGTTGATGGATAGGTCCGGGCGTGGCGGGCAACGGGGACACCAATGGTGGCACAGGCGACGACCAACGGTGGCCTGTAGGTCGTCCATAGGTTGGAGTCGCTGGCAGCGGCGATAGCATCGCTGGTAGGGGTGTCATCTGCGGAGTTGCAGGATAATCCATCTTCCTTCTGTCTCGGATCGGAGCCATTGCGGAAGTGATTTCCCTTGAGTGGGTGTCTAGCCTTTATACTCGACGGCTGGGAGTGGGAGCGTCGGTTAACGGTACCTCTCCACTATTCCGCTGTCCTTTACTTTCACGTCACTTTAATATCTTTCACATGGGCGATGCCGGCGGGACGCCCATTCCCGTCTTGAAGCTCTACGATGACTGGTGAGCGGACCTTGTTATTATGTAGGAGCCGTCATATTTCTGGATCAGCTTGGCGGCAACCCCTTCGGCGGCATTGGACAGCTGGTGATTTTTTCGGTACACTATGTCTCCAATTTCAGGGCGATAACTTTTCCGGCGGAGGTCGTAGTGCTTTTTCTGGTTCGTGAAGCAGCGGGCCAAGTTTTGCTTCACTAATCCATAAGTTGTTTCTAATCTATGCAATTCAGGGACAAATCGGTACCCATTGTCCTCGCGGGGATATCGGTCAGGCTCTACGCGGCGTCGTAGTAAGTCTGGCGCTTCTACTTCCCGGCCGTAGTTCAGTCTGCATGGAGTGTAGCCGGTGACTTCGCTCTTCGAGGTGTTGATCGCGAATATGAGCTCCGGGATGTAGCGGTCCCACCTCCTGTTGTCTCCCACGACGTACTGGGCGATCATCCGTCCGATTTCTTTGTTGGCGCGCTCCACGGGGTTAGCGTGGGGCAAAAACGGCGGGGTGAATCGGTGGTGGATTCCGTGGGCTGCAGCTAGGTCCTGGAACATCTTGTTGACGTACTGGCGTCCATTGTCGGAGACGAGCGTCCTCGGTGTGCCGAAGCGGTATAGGACCCTCTCCTTGAAGGCCTGGAGTACGTTCTGGGCGGTGGCGGTCCGGACAGGCTGCATCTCAACCCACTTCTTGAACCGGTCATGAAACAATAACATATTTGTTACCACGGGTAGACCTAAGCAAAGGTCCGATTAAATCCGTGGAAACTATTTCCCACGGCCTGTGGACGAGCGTCCAGTACATTTTACCCAGGGGCAGCCGCTGGGCGTCCTTGTGCTGGTTGCACGTCCTGCATTCGCGCACGTAACGCTTCAGATCCCTCAGCATTCCTGGCCAGAAATAGTTCTGGCGTATTCAGAAGGTTGTCTTCGTGACTCCCGGGTGTGCAGCATGCACTGCGTCGTGGCATTCTCGCATGATTTCCCTTCGGTGCCGTCTGGGCACGCAGAGTTTCCAGGCGGTCGTGTAGGCTCGATCCTCGCCTATCGAGTCCTCTGGAAATCCTCTATACAGCTTCGCTCATTCGATTTTGTAATCGCTGTATTTCTCCGGTTGTTTCCTTACGGCCTTTCTGATCCGGATGTACCACGGACACGGCGCCCTGAGAAATTCCTCTGCCGTTATCATACTGGCCGGACTTTCTCTCGCTGGATCTCTGGAGAGCGCGTCGACCACCTGGTTTAGATTTCCTTTTCTGTATCTTACTTCGAAGTCGTACTGTTGTAACTCCAGGGCCCACCGCGCTAGCCTTCCGGTCTGCTTTTACAGTGAGTGTAACCAGCGGAGACTTCGATGATCGGTCAGGACCGTGAACTTGTATCCCTCTAAGTATCCCCGGAGTTTACCGATGGCCCATACGATCGCCAGAAGCTCCTTCTCGGTGACGGAATAGTTTTTCTCTGCCTTCGTCAGAGTACGGCTAATGAAAGCTATGGGGCGCTGAAATCCTGGGTGAGGACGGCTCCAATCCCACAGTCACTCTCATTGGTCTGTACGATAAATTGTCTCTCGAAATCCGGACAGGCGAGCACGGGAGCTATCATTAGCGCTTTTTTTAACGCCTGGAAGGCCTCGTGTTGGGCGGTATCCCACACGAATTTCCTTCCTTTAGAGCGGTGCTGCAACAATAGAGAGATTAGGAACGTATTTTCTATACCACGATATTATCCCTAAAAATCTCCTTAGTTCCCTCACGTTGCGAGGCGGTTATTCCGGCTATTTTGTTCGGGTCGGCGTGTATACCTCGCCGACTAACCACATGTCCTAGGTACTTTAGTTCTGTTTGACCAAACGTGCACTTACCCGGTTTGATTCGGAGGTCGGTCGCTCTCAAGCGGGCAAAGACCTTGCATATATGATCCAGGTGCTCGGCGAAGGTCTGGCTAACGATGATAATATCGTCTAAACAGGCAAAGGCGTTTGGCTCCATCTCAGGCCCTATGACTTTATCTAGCAGTCTCTGGAACATGCTGCCCGGTGCTGTTGCATAACGGTCCCTGCTCGGGCGCCAATTATGTAATAACCCACCGGGTGTGGCCTGTGGGTAAAGAAAAACCTCAGCGAAGAATTAAATACAACCAGGTATATTGTAAAAACCAAATATATACAAAATGAAACGTGTTTTCTGAATAAGTAATACTGCAATACTAATGCTGCTGGTGGTCTAGTCTACGGGACGGCGGCACGGGCTCCGTGCCCGCTGGGAAGGGGCCGGGGACTTCGCTGGCGGCTCTGGACGGGCGGCCTGGTCTCTAGGGCGGCGGCGCGGGCTTCTTGCCCGCTGGGCGGGGCCGGGGGCCTCGCTGGTGACTCTGGGCGGGCGATACGGGTCCTTGCCCCTGGATAGGGCCGTGAACCTCGCTGGTGACTGTTGGCGGACGGCACGGGACTCTTGCCCGCCAGGAAGGACCGGGGGCTTTCGCTGGCGGCTCTGGACGGCGGCCTGGACTCTAGGACGGTGGCACGGGCTTCTTGCCCGCTAGGATGAACCGGCGGCCTCGCTGGCGGATCTGGACGGACGGCCTCGTCTGGAGCGAGGCAAATCCACCTCGTCTGCCTTCAAGCCCCAGGCCTTCGTAATAGCCTCTGGAGCGAGGCAGAACCACCGCGTCTGCCTTCAAGCTCCAGGCGTTCGTAGTCGCCTCTGGTTCGCAGGGCTTCGTCCTGTGCGAGGCAAATCCACTACGTCTGCCTTCAAGCTCCAGGCGTTCGTAGTTGCCTCTGGCTCGCAGGCCTTCCTCCGGAGCGAGGCAGATCCACCACGCCTGCCTTCAAGCTCCAGGCTTCCGTAGTCGCCTCTGGATTCGCAGGCCTTCGTCCGGAGTGAGGCAGATCCACCACGTCTGTCTTCAAGCTCCAGGCGTTCGTAGTCGCCTCTGGATTCGCAGGCCTTCGTCCGGAGCGAGGCAGATCCACCACGTCTACTTTCAAACTCCAGACGTTCGTCGTAGCCACTGGTTCTAGACTAGATTCACTTCGTATTCTCAACGGTCCTAGGACCTCTAACAGCGATGCAGGAATGGGCTTGAAAATGTATACTCTTCTGGGCGGTGGTAGGGCCGTCTGGCCTGCGCTGGATGTTCTAACGTTGTGGTGGGGGCGGTTCATTTCGCTGTGTGCCAGCTGGCAGACGATGTTCGATCGTCCGGATGGAAGAGGCCAGCTGGACACAAGCGGCGTCTCGTTACACAACTATAAAATTTTGAAATTTGTTAGTTGTGATAATTTAGCACTCAATAAAACAGAAGACTTTATAACAAATTTTATTTACTGCAGACCTGATGCTAACTGGCGCGACCCGCGACCTATTTTTATGTGATACTTTATTGGGTTTAAATTTTCCGATGTATAAAATAAAAGCCTTTGCACACCATAACGAATATACACCAATTTAATATAAAAATTACAAGTTAGTAACTAGAAAATTATTAGAACTTGTTAGAAAAAATTTGCAATAGTGCACAATAAAACTTATACGCGGTATCGATTATGTTCATTACAGCTTGTTAATAAGTACTGTTGGGGCATATAGCAATTATCAAAGTTCAGTGGACTGTATGAGAATTTATCAAACAAGTGCTGGCTTTCGCGTTCTATACCAGATTGAAGGCAGATAAACTGACCTGGATTGTAAGAAACACCGTTCTGCGGATATTCCAGTGAGAAGATTCCAGCCATCCATGGAAGTGTGGCACTCGCGAGCGCGTTGTGTAAGTTCCTATTGTTTACACAATTAACACAAAAAAGTCGATGTCTTTAGGTAGTAAGCAACGTTGGCGACACCACACCTTGTGGCTTGTGGTGATCGTCTATTCTTCGCTCTCACTATCAAGTGGTGGTAAGCAAAAAAAACAGGGATCAAGAAAGGATGGTTGCCTGGATTTCAGTTCAGAACTTATTAAGCCACCACAATATATAATATACATATACAATTTCTATAAATACCTTGACAATAATACAACAAGTACATTAAAAGAAAGTCACACATTAAAAAAATACTCTTGAATGGTTGCCTTATTACTTGTTGTATTTGGAATTTTATCCAGGTGCTCCGTATGGTAACTAGCGTTGTCCATTACTATGACGCTGTTTGGTGGCAATTTGGGCAATAAAATGTTTTTAAACCAATTTTCAAACACTTCCGCATTCATATCAGAATGATAATCGAAGTTTTTGCATCCAAGGCTATATGAACGAAATCATTTTCACCTTCTGCATGTAGAATTATTCTTTTTTCCTTTTGAAGCCGGAATATTGACGTTGCACTTCACTGAGTCATCAACCAATCCTTTTTTTATTGTATCATGGGTATCGTACCATGTTTCGTGGAAGAAAAATATCGGACGATTTTCCTGCCTATACGTTTCTATGGCTTTTAAATAATGCTATCTACAGTTTCTTATTACCTGGCTTTCCATCAAGCAATGCTTCTCCATCTGACACGGCAATTGTTGGAATAATATTATTCTTGTACATTTTACAATTGTTTTATGACACCAACTGCTCGATTTCTTCTCTTAGGCAATGCACACCAATCACTATCTAAGTTCAACTTATATTGAATACCTTCGGGCGAATATTGAAGGGCTCTCAAATCCGTTACACAAGGATCGCCTTTTTTGAGCCCTGGCCTGATTGATGTATAATATTTAATATCCTTACGAAGTTGAAAAATATCAATATTTAAACTTTTCATAGTTGAAGTAAATACCGTCCTGCTACATAGCACTTGTTTATCAACTTCCTTTTTATACAATTCATAGACCTCTGAATACGATTTAAACACGTTTTCTAAATACAGTTTGCTCGTGGACGCTCTACAATGGTGTGAAGGTAATTTCGGCAATTTTTCTAAAAATGAAACTATTGCAGATCTCTTTTGACTGTTTATAGCCTTTTTTTGTTTGGAAATGAAGTGACTTCAGAAACAATGCCCGTGCTATGGCTGTTTTTTACCCTATTTGTAACGGACCATTCACTCAAGCACAATGTATTAAGGAACATTTTTTTGCACATGGGAAACAATACGTCGTTGACTTTTAGGTGGCAGAATAGAGAAAATTCCCTTCTAGACTTTTTTTCTGTAGTTTTTTTAATTGTTTCGGTCTTGTTCACTAAAGCAGCTACAAAGTTTTCCGCTGCCTCCAATCCATTTCTGACCAAAATTTTGAAAATAATTCCTGCCTTTGATCATCTGTTATCTCATTACACCTTCWCTTACTTTTAGATTTTGAACATTTAGTTGAATTGCATCTTTCACCCATTTTTCTACAACCTCTTGTTATTATCTTACCACTTAGATAATTTTTGTCTCTCTTTTTTGCATGCTATTCTTTTCCATTCATTCTCAAKATTTTTTCAGTATTTCTTATCCATGTACTTGGTTCTCCCTGTCCTTTCTTTGCCATTCTTTTCTCGTTCGCTACAACTTCCACAGCATTTCCTTTTTTTACAATAAGGGGTATATCTTCACTGTTGCATCGCCTCTTGGCATTTAGGGGGGATTCATCCAAATCACTAGGGCAATAGCTCGACCCAGAATCTTCAAAATGATTATTTTCTAAGTCAGATGAAGAGTAATTGTTGTCTTGCTCGGCATCTGGCCAATTTCCTAGTTCTTCTGCAGCCGAAGTAACTTTATTGCTACTACTTGTTGGAGCATTGGAAGATTCTTGGCAAGAAGCATTATCTTGAGCTAATTCGAGGTTCACCTCGTTTACAGATAATTCCGCTTCGATGTTCGACAGAACTATGGCCGTAAGTTCATCTAATCGGTCATCTTCGAAAGCAATCATTTCATTATTAGGAATAATTTCAGTTTCCATAGTATCAATATCTGTTTTTGATGGTATTTTATTTCATCTAACTGCGATCTATTTGAAAATGAATTTTCGTTTCCACTAAGTGCCATTTGCACAAGGCGCCTTCCACGAGAATTCTATAACAAAGAGAAATACGTAGAACTTAAAACTCCTATCATCAAATTTGTAAGAAAACATGTTGATACTAAAACTTCGTATCTCACTATATTAGACAAAAACTTGTACTTTTAATAGTATGTCTTACATTATTATATATTATGCGGAAATTTACAAACGAAAACAATTATATTATAAAAAAWCAGGGAAATATCGTGCTCATAATGCTCTAGTTACAGTTAAACTACCCTAACCTAACCTCAATTTATTTATTAATGTTATCTTTATACTCAACCGATAAAAAGGTTACAAATTCTTATTTTTTGTTGCTTTAATGCATTAGCAAAGCCATTATTTGCTTTGGGGTAACACTGTAATTGGAAACTACCGGCCGTCTACAACTGTTTTACGGAGATACGAGGTTTTAATATTTCAAAGAAGTGCTCTTTTAGATACGAGGTTTTAATACTTACCGCGTGCGCCCGCGTATGTTTCTCAATCGAGATAAGGGGTTTTGACTTCAATGCGGAACGAGATATAGAATTTTACTATGCTCGTAACTCAAAAACGACAAAAAATGAGATACGAGGTTTTGACTTCCCAGCGACGATATGCCATGCCGAATACGAAAAAAAGACCCCTTTCCTTTTTTGCAAAGTTGTCGGATTTGTGCTTTTGGAGCCTCCCTGACTGAAGTTTCCTTTTCGAATCGGCCGTTCTACATTGCGATTGATTGGAAATGTACGGTGAATCCACATTTCAAACAAGTTTTGCCTATCGCTGGACATTTATCACTCCGTAATCCATGTTTTTGGTTCCCACACTGTCCGCAGGGTGTATCTCCTACCCGTGTAGTTTTTTGACTTGGTCGTTCGGATTCCCAATTGTGTTTACCTCCTATGAAGTGCTCGGAGATGGTTCGACTAACGTTGACGACTAACAGCTTCTAATGAGTTAGCCTCTGCGATAATTTTGTGCAAGGAGATCAAGTCTCCCGCTGCTATTTTCTTCCTCAATTCGGCTGAACTACCCTTTTCGCCAATTTGGTCAATTAGGTTTGTAATGGCTCCAAACCAAGTATTTCGTAGCTGCACAGACTTCTATACTCAACACAACGATGGATTAGCGCACACTGAAGTAAGGATTTCTATTATACTTAAGAATTTTTCCTGGGGTCTTCAACTCAAAATTATATGACTGTAGAAATAAACGTGAAAACCGACGACGAACTTTTAAATATTGACTTAATACCAAAACGGAAAGGTGATCCTTGGGACTTCTTAATACTTAATTGTTACAACTTAACTGCATGATGGCCGAGAGAAGACTATCAGCTTTGACTTTAGCTTTAACCTCCAATCATCAGTTCCCACTTTCTCACTGTGTGGATGATATGATCAACGCCTGTAGCGTGAGAAGCTAGCAAATTTGACTGAACCATGTGTAGCAACTTTGTTGAAAATGATTCTAAGTAATTTACCGCGAATTCGTGCGTCCTGCTTGAGTCATTATTATCACCCTGAAAAGTTCTTATCTCGACTAAACACAACATATACGAGGAAGGTGAAAAAATAATGGACACTTTCCAAAAAGGGCCACTCCATTCTAACATCAGTAGTGGGATGTGACTTACATAACTTCCGAGTATACTTTATAATTTACAGTATTAATTTTGAAAATGGTGGTGATGTGAGTCACATTTGGAAGCAAGCATTCCTATAACCAACACACAACAAATAAAAGTATTTCATTAACTTGTTTAAAGCTATTGAATATGGTAAGAATAATCAACTTGAAAATACAATAAAATATTAATAATAATAATAAGATAACTCAATTATTTTGATTTTTGGTTTTACAGGTAACGAACACAAATCTTACTACACCCCATTTAGGCAGCAATACTGGTTACCAAACGTAACCAGGTTAGAGTTTAAGTGGTTGTGTTATCCAATAGGTGAGAGAACCCCACAGGCTGGCTAGTATGGTAACTCCACAGCCTACCGTCTTTCTAATTTGATATCCATTGAATCCTACTCTCAGTACGTACGTACCAAATATATGCCCATAAGTCCCTTAAGGAACATGCCGATGTCTACGAACCATCCCCAGATGCGGTATAGTGTGGTTCTGGCCAGCGATTTCTTGTCTTCTTTGTTAAATATATTTAATGTTGTATACCCTTGATCTTCAGTGTCTAGCTAGTTTGGTTACTCTATTTACCATTGTTGGTTTTAGGTGACTGGTGAGGAATTTATTACTGAGGACGAAGAAAATGCAGTACAACCAGATGATACTAGTAGTAACAGCAACAGAAATCTAAATATCGAAGACGAAAGWGGAGACCAGCAACCAGCAACAACTCCCAGTCAAAAAAAGAAAAAAAAAAGACAACACAATGCTTCAAGATGCGATGGGAATACTAAAGACGGCTGTTGCAAAAATGGACAAGGCGGAAGATGACGACGGTGTTACACCATTTGTAGGATTCATCCGCAGAAAGATGAAAGGGTATACAAAGCATACCCGAAATAAGGTGCAGCATGCCATTTTTGATATCATTACGAAAGCTGATAATGGTTTTTACGAGGTACCAGAGCGCCAACAGTTTTGGAACAATTATGGCGGTCTACATAACGCCGTTGAACCACCGTACCTCTATGCTGCTTCGTCTTCCCAGCAGCAGTCATCCTGCACACAGTCACATAGTACACCACTCAGACCCACTTCTTTCAAAGCACCACAAAAAACGCCATCTCGTCAGCCCTACATACTCCATCAACTACAGACAGCCGTTCAACAGCAAAACTCACCATTATCATCCGTTCCTTCACCACATTCATCCGTTTCAGATCAGTTTTCTGAAGATTTAAACGATGATGTATAATAAAATAACCATAAATATAATAATGTAATAATGTTTTGGTATTACATATTAAGTAATATAAGCATATAAAAAATAGAAAAAGTATATTATTTCATACCTGCACGTTTTCCTCACACTTCAGGAACTATGGAACTTATTGCCTGCTTTGATATTCTGAATAAGTATTGTAGACTTGTATATGAATCCCCGTTAGCCAAAAATCGTAGTGTAAGAGCTAATCTATCTTGTGCAGATGTAGCTATTCTAAATCGTGTATCCGATCTGGATATTAGTGGTCCTATCATATTTAAAATTTCTTCAAAATTTGTAGGCGACATCCGGGTAAAATTTTTATATTGGCCACTAATGTGCTGGAATTTTAAGTCTAAAAGCAACTCTGATCCATTTCTTTTTTGTACAAATTAGTACACCACCATCTGCGGGCCGACTATTTATTGATTTTTTCTATTATAATTATCGCACTACTGGCGATCACCAAATTTGCAAGTATTTTGTCAGACGACATGTTTTAATTTTACTCTTGTAAACCACTTGTGGCGAATGTGCGGCCGTGCACATCGGGAACGATGCACTGAGCGTGTTCGCAGCGGGAAAATCTGACTTGCGCGCGACACGTCCAAATCAGAGCGTTGCATTGCATGTTACATTACACGTTGCATTGCATGTTGCGTTGCACCTGATGTGTACGMGGCTTAATAAAGGGTCTGGCCCTAGGACGATAACCCTCGTCCTAGGTCTGGCCGCCTCTGCGTAGATTTTGGTACGGGCCGCTTATAGGCCGTATTCCCCACAAAGCCACCCTACCCTACGCCTACCCAAGGAGCTTTAACCTATGGAGGCAATGTAATGAACAACTGTCATACGACGGAAACGCGAAAAAGCAGTATCACTAGGAGGGGATAAGTAGAAAGCAGTGGTGTACCAAGTATCCAGCTGTAAATAATGACCAGTTATAAATATCAAGTTATTTAATAATTACAATAGAGTATATCTAAAGCACACATATTACAAATGTCAATATATTTAACATTTACATATAATTACTGGCGTTTGAGCTCTAGCCAGTTTAGTGTAGCTTCCTTAATTTCTCTTTGTAATTAATGTCTTACAGCAAAATGAAATAAAAATTTTAATATTAATAACGATTAAGTTAATTTATCATTCGAAGAGAATGGTTCTCTCAGAGCAATACAACCTTTAACATTCATGACGCTTATATTTTTGCAATAAACAAAAACAAAGTTATTGATATAAGTCTTTGAAATAAAGTCATGAAGTAACACAAATATTTTTTAAATAAAACTCAAAACTTCACCTACCTAAACAATGTATAATTTATCCGTATATGTATATATTTCGAGCTTGCATGGCTCAGCTTTAGCGGTACAAAAGATGAGTTTAATGTGTTTTTATCATACACAGAAAAAGCCATTAAAACGGATACAGATAAAATTCCAATAATCTGAAATTATTTAAAGGGGTTAGATCTAACTTAACCGCTTACCTCTATTTTCTTCATATTTGGTTTACTGCTTTAAGGATGCAGTGTCCGTGAAATAATGTTCATATTCACAGTAATGTTTGACAATGATAGCTGATTTGTCAGTTTCTAAATTTCTGATCTTTATACCGTGTCTTTCTCGAATTCCTTTGAGTTTTGCCAATATATACTTCTATCACAATTACTACAACAAATTTTATGCCAGACTTACCTAAGACTAAGAATTTAAAAGAGCAAAGCGTTTGTAACATGGGCGACTTATCCTTAGATGAAAACTTTGAAGAAATGTGTTGGGCGTTTCACACGAATTCCTAACAAATCAAGGAAGCGATATAACATGATTTTCGAGGAGTGTTCTAAAACAAAAAATCAGCATATTATCGAGGAAGTTGCTATAGTGTATTTTGTGCAAAGCAACCAAAAAATAAAATCTCCAAGAAGTCTATAGGCGGTGTATTCAGTGTTAAAATAGTACAATTTACGTTCATGACTTGATCAAGATTTCCAAATTTTGAACATTAGTCGGCTACCTCAAATGAAAAAGTGTTGGTGTTAACCAAAAATGTTAGTAAAAAAATTACATTCAGTGGATTATGTACTTACCGTTGTAGAATGTATAGATAATTTAACGTTTTGTTAGCCTTAGCAACTAGTAGGTAATAAGCAGAGATGTATCAAGTTGTAAATAATAACAAGTTATAAATGTCAAATTCTTTAATACAAACATCAAAGTAAACCTACAACGCATAAATGTCAATCTATTATAACGCTTATATCATATACCATACATATATAACAGTTATATTATAACTATCTACTGCCCTTTGAATTGAAAAATTTTAGTATAATAATTCCTGATTTTTTTTCTTTATAACTAAGGTTCTTTATAACAAAATGTAAACGTACCTTGCAATATTCTTTACAAATAGCTTTAATTAATGAGTATATATGATCACCATAGGCTATATTACATTTATTCAAAAAATATCTTTTGTTCCTACTTTTATTAAAACAGCGATGTTAATATAATTAATATTTATTCGCACTCCATTAATGTGTAATTCCTGACGTAAAAATTTTCTGTATCTCTACATGCTAGAATCACACTATCAGATGGATAGGACAGGCCACCCTTATCGGTAAATGAAATGAAACTTCCCATCAGGTTTTCTTTTACCCCAAACAAACTGTCCACTCATTCCTCACATCTAATTGATTTCCCCAGTTTTTTGAAACAAAACCAGCAATATGTGTAATAATTTGCTCGCTGAAATTGGTAAAATTGTATGCAGTCATTAACAAACTGTAATCATGGTCTATCGTTTCGTACCGTATTGTTTCAGTTTCACTGTGTTCGTCAGCACTGAACAAAATGACCTTTGTGTTATTTATGCTTTTAACTGGATCACTGTCGGTACATGTTAAAATATTTATCTGATTTAGCGGTATACAATTACGAAGACCCCCTTCCCGAATTTCACAATGAATCAATAATTTTTTATAAGCAGTTCTGAAGTGGAGACAACTGGGGTTATCATTATTACCACCAAGTGATCTTATGGTGCCAAAAACAGTTCTAGGTGGTCTTGGCTATTTTTATATGAAGGAAGAAATTCAAGCTGTTTGCTATTAGTAACATACGTATGGTACATACAAATTAATGATTTCAATGCAATAACTAAGCCAATAAAACCTGTTTTTCGATTTATATGAATTATAAGTTCATTGATCATGTGACACCTCAAGTCTAAAATGTAATTATAGAAAATGTCAGCAAATTCCTCAACTTTTTCAATATTGTCTATACACAATGCTTTTTTTAAACCCCAGTCACTTAGCTTATGACTGTTCAGTATATCAAAAGCAGCATTCATGATTTCTATGAAGCGCACTGTTGCATCTGTAGTAATCCAGTGCTACAACAACCGCTCTACTCAGAAGTTGAGTGGCCAATCTAACCTTCATTTTTTTGTACTAAAAATTAACATGCGCCCTACGTAACTTATTTGCCAGATGTAGTCCCTCTGATTCCTGTAATTTATTTAACTCCTCAATAAAATTAAATCGAATTAGGTCACTTTTTGCAGTTAAAAACATTTTCTTTCCCCAAAAGCATTCCTAATTAATTTTATCATGTGTAACGGATGACTTGTGCAATTTGGTTTTCATATTTGTCACAAAATTGAACTTGGCCCTAAGTGTGGATGATAATGTAAATTTATTTATCCACCTGGAAGTAAAATTTTTAATTATATAAGGTACTCTACGGAAAAGATCAAATTTTCTTACTCAACCAATGTTGCCTCTTCTTCGGGGGTTACATATGTAGATGGACCATAACCAGGCTTTTTAAATTTATCGCCCATTCGGAATTGTATGGTAGCTCGTGGTATTGCAAACTTTTTGGATGCCTTCAGTTTTGAACTGCCATCTCTAACAGCTTGAAATGCTTGTGTAATTCTCTTTTCTCGTTCCAGGCCTGTTCGTTCATGCTTACAAAAAAATACAAATACGAATTTAGGATATGTTACGTAGGTAAATACCTAGTACCAATATATTTTCTAGGAAACCAAATTTTGAAACGTAATTAAATAAATAATTGCCATTGCTCTACCTAGGTATAAAAGCGCTTAATTACCTACCCGATTTAAATCAACATGCCAATCATTAAACTATTGGAAAATGGTCAAATTTTACTGGTTGGCACCCTTATGCCAACCACTAAAATTTTAAGTTTAGTAGTACACAGTAGTTGGCATCTAAGTTTTTAGGTTATAATTTATAGAGAGGGACGTTTTTTATTTAATAATACATGTATTAATAACACCTAAGCATTGATAAACACTCACCTGGCTTTATCTTTTTACAAGCACACAGAAAAAACACTTTATGAAAAAATTTCACGTGTGGAATTATATATGATCTATGCGGCGTTTAAGATGTTGATTTTTCGTTATGTGATAAATTAAAAATTTTAGTGGAAGATGCTGAAAAGAAATGGTAACCTTGATATCAAAATAAAAATAGACCCAGCGGGACATAATTTTCCACGGGCAAGTACATCGGAACCATTGTTAGGACCAGATGATTTCAACTAGCCGTAAAAGAACAAAATTGGATGAGCCGTTTCGGAGCTATTCAAAAAAATTAAATATAAACCCAACGGGACAAAATTCCAGACGGGCAAGTACATGGGGACGTTCATTAGGACCAGACGATTACAACTAGCCATAAAAGAACAAAATCGGATGAGCCGTTTCGGACCACTAAAAAAAATTAATTATAGACCCAACGGGACAAAATTTGCGACGGGCATGTACTACATGGGGACGATCGCTAGGACTAAACGATTTCAACTAGCCAAAAAGAACAGAATCGGATGAGCCGTTTCAGAACTATTCAAAAAAATTGAATATAGACCAACAGGACAAAGTTTCCCACGGGCAAGTACATGGGGCCGATCGTTAGGACCAGCCGATTTCAGCGAGCAATAAAAGAACAAAATTTTCGGTGCTTCTGTTTAAATAATGTCACCTCATAACTGGATAACGCTAATTCACGGAAGAGCACCTTGCAAATTCACTTGCACCCACTACTTAAACAAACGCACTAAATCACCTATTATTAACACAAAAACGATCACTATGGAGCACTAAATACTTTTTAAGAGCACTACAGGTATCTTTTTTCATGCCGGTTGAAGCCAAGCGATGTGTTAAAATTGACTGCTTCAGCATAATCTCCATGTGGATGCTTGTCCCCTCCGTATCTCTCTGGCAGCAATCTCTTCTGTTTAAGTAATATCACTTCATAACAGGATAACTCCAGTTCATGGAAGAGCACTTTGCACGTTCACGTGTACCCACTACTTATACAAACGTACTAAATCACATTCATTGATGTCTTTTAAATGCGACATAATTCCCCTTGTATTACTTGAAAGGGATATTCCTTTGTTCTCAAATGATCATCAAGAGAAAACACATATCTGAATAAATAAATAAGTAATAGTACTTTGTACTTGATGTTATAAACAGAAAACTTACGGACGACTAGAATCGTCCTTACATCCCGGAACACAACGACGTCTCATATTTTGATTTAATTCAATGAATCTTGACACTGACAGGTGACGAAATTATTAGGTTCTGAACGCCCTCTGGCATCTGTTAACGAAAACAGAGTACCTTACTGTAGCAACAGCAATGATTTAAATTACATAAATTAAAAAAAATCTTCCTTATTTTGGCCAGCTTTTACGATTTTCCGACTACTGTGCGGCGGTCAAGATCTTGTTTGATATAATACGGTACGCGTTTGCTTAGAAATTCTCTGTAATAGTGCGAGCTATAATGGCCATAAAATTTTCGGGATATATACGCATGGCGTAAAATAAATTTGGGTTCAAATAGTCTTTAAATATATTGAGTGTATCTTTTTCTATATGCATTTCGGATATTGTCACATTATACCTGATATTGTCGAAGATTTTTACTCTTTTTATGTTTGGTTCTAAAATGTTTCTCGATATTACTATATTAATTTGATTTTTGAACACGTTTAATGATTTTTCTGATATAGGGAAATTAATATTGGATCTTTCAATGCCGAATGATTTGTTTCTAAGTCAGTTTCGTCTCTAGCCTTATTTGTATTTAAATTTGGTGGTTTAATTTGGATGTTAGAAATTATATTCATTTTTGGTTTTGAACGTTCTTTAGAAGAGGTATTGCCAAAACAATATTGAATCATTTCTGGGTCGTCCGGGATCGGAATAGAATTTGGATCACTAATATAGTCTTCGATAAGGGAATTGATATCTCCTGGATTGCCTATAATGGATAATCTGTCGTCTTCAATGGCGTTTATTTCTATTCGAGATAGAGCGTCCGCATTGGTATTCTGTTTACCTTTTTTGTAAACGATATTATAGTCATACTCTTCAAGCTTTAGCCTTCATTTTACCAAACGCGAATTCGGTTATTTTAGGCTGAAAAGCCACTGAAGGGGCTTGTGGTCAGTTACTATTGTAAACTTTCTCCCGAATAAATACGGTCTGAAATATTTTACAGACCATACTACCGCAAGGAGTTCTTTTTCAATAGTACTGTAATTAATTTCGGCCGGATTAAGAGTTTTGGAGGCGTACGCAACTGGAAGGTCTTTGCCGATTGTTCCTTGGCTAACAGCTCCGATCGCTACATTTGACGCATCCGTTTGTAACGCCTTCCGTCGGATCGGACAGACTCGGGCGCCACCTTTTTATAGTGGGGAGGTCCACTCTACGGCCTGAGTAACTTAGTGGAGAAATGAATTCCAGAAAATACTGTCAGTTCAAGGTGTAGGAAAGAAAACTCGTAGATCGACCACCATGAAGATTTATTCCCCCTTTAAATACAAAGCAAAGTAAAATATTATATTATGTATTGTGTTCTTCCGGGCCTGGACCCCTCGGACGTAGTGCGCGAACGCCCTTTCTTAAATTAATCTTTTGCTTATACTGGGTAGCTGGTCCATCGGAAAAAAATGTGCAGTCGTTACAGTTGGATGATTTGTTTGAACTTCAGAGAGAATTGGATTCAGGTGAGCCCAGATCGCAGAAGGCCCATGGTTCTGATTTAGACGACACAGAGCAGTATGAAGTTACTTGTTTTGTTTGTGCTTCAGCAGAAAAATGGTACATCACAGCTGTATGCAGGGTCACTTGATTACGAGAACCACCAAAATGATGAGACTGGACTTCGGAGTGGTACTTGCAGGCATAGGTGTCACTAAAATCTATATGCAAGGCTACTTCACTCTGTTAAAGCGTAGAMGCACTGTCGATAAGCTTTGTATTGATGTTTTATATTGTAGATATGAGTTTTAAAAGTTGTGAGGACGTTCTCAAATTTTTGAATCACCTCTTCGAGTGTAAGCTTTTCAGTAACGGGTACATTTTTTGTGACCTTCACTTGTTTCCCTAATTTTTCCACAACTTTACTTTTTCTTGCCCACTGTCGTAAGTCTACAATAGCTTTTAGATTAGTTTTATCATAATTTATAGACCACTTCTTGCACTCAGAACAAACTCCTTTCATACACGATTCCGAATTAACAGAACATACTAGTGTTTCCAGGACTGCATTTGTATCTTTTTGCATAATCATTTTATTCCTATGTAAAACATTGACAACATAGGCCATATTTGCATGTAGCTTGCATAGGCAAGTGTCCTTTCTATCCACAGTAGGTGGTTTTACGTAAAACGGTTTATGTTTTGTAAAGTAGCTGTAGTGACATTTGAAGCCGTTATTTTCTCTTAAAAAGGCTTTATATAGGTTTCTCATGGAGTCCAATAAAAATCTTTTTTGCACTTTGTTTTTTCTGTGCGTCACAGTCTCCTTCTTCCCAGCTGTAGCTCTCGTTACATCATCGCGCAAAAAGAAATGTTGAATTTTCTGTACAAGATCAGTTTTTTGTGGCAGAACGCTCTTATACCTTAAAGGTCTGTCTACACCTAAGGTGTCTCTTACTAATTGAGTCTGCATTCTAGATTCTTTTGTAATACGAGATTGCAGTAAAGATTGGATAAGGCGTTTTTCTTTACGACTTTTAACAGTTTGGTATCGTTCTTAAGTGGCATTGGAAAGGACACTATATTTGTTTTCATTCTTACTGTTGTTTTCATCTTTGCTATTGCTATCTTTTTTGGATTTTCTGTGCAATCTTTTCTTGTATTTTCGAACTTTCTTCTCTAATTCTTCTATTTTATCTTGTAATCTAATATTCTCTCTGTATAACTTTGTTCTATCTCTTTTCACTCTCTTCCTCCCCCTTGAGCTAGATACTTCTGGATTAGTTGGTGTTGCAGAATAAGGACGCATTTGTGGATCTACTGGTAGTGGCGATGRAGTCGGCGTGTTCAACAGTACGTTTTCAAGCATCTGTTTCTTCTCCTTTCTTTTTTTATTTTCTTGTTGCCATTTTCTCTTCATCATACGATGTTCTCTCACGGTCATGTCAGCCACAAGCTTCTTACGAGTATGATATCTCTCGAGATCTTTGCGTTTCACTTCAGCTACCTTTTCTGGATCATTTTTTCTTTTCTCGCGGCAACGCCGCTGTCTTTCTGCTGCTGTGAATGCCTTCTTTTTCGCCATGATAATATCTTAAAAAAGAAAATCTGTAAATAAGTATGTAAACATTAGAAAAACATTAGATAAACTTTATATCGAAATAGTTGCCATAATAAGTACTGGTCCTATTTCAACAGATTCTTATATTTTATGAGATAATATAAATATATTCTTTGCAAGTATTTTTTACCCCTCCGTCACGTACTTTACCACTCCGTCACAATTTTTTTGTGACGCAGTTGTAACGTGACAGAGGGGTAAATCTTACTTACAAAATCGATAATATTTAAACGTTACCACAAAATACAAACCTAACAGGTTGGCATGAAAGTGTTTCTTATTATGCAAAAGTTAAATAATAAGAAGTAACTGTAATTGATATATTTTTGTCCAATACTTACGTGACGAAGTTGTCGCCGAATAGACACACGCACCTCAATACACAGATGCCGGGCGACTAACGCGCCATCTCTCGGTCGGAGAGAGGTAATTCCAGCGAGGGGGAGGGAGAACTAAATATCCAATCGACGGCGACAAAAGCGAGCCGCGTATACGCGTCGTTCGAATGGAAAAACACGTGACCGAATATACCTACTAAAACAGTCTGTAGTGAGAGACGAGATTTTAAGATTTTTTAATTTTTTTATTAGAAATGTCAAAAAATTGTAGTCACTATAACAAGATGGACTATATCTTTTAGCATTAAAAAATACTTTTATATTTGCTACTGTCTTTATATTTTTCGAACTATTATGAATTATGCACAGGCCCAGGTAGCGGGAGACAACTGATTTGTATGAAATACACCTCTGTCACGCGGATTGACGACTTTGTAACCTATTTTTTGCTATAAAAATATAAATGATTATTTATTTTAAACGTGTATAGCCGTTACATTTTTAGTACAGTACATATTGAAACATGAATAATAAAATAATGTGGTTAATTTTGATTATATATTTTTTTAACTGATGAAGACACCTTTTTGTAGGTTAAAAAGAAGAACAACCCATATAGCGGGGTTTCGTCGGTGGTATTGATTTCATGTTTAATTTGACTTGTAAAAGTTAATTTACTGGTTTTCGGTATGAAATATGTCTGAAATTCGCGGCAAATTGAAATTATGGATTTCTTTTCTTCCAAATTTAAATGTTCTGTTCTAATTAGTTTGTCGATATTATTGGTTTTTGATAATTCCTCTAAAGGCAAGAGTTCTTCTGCATTATAAAATTAAAAAATTTTTTTTTCGCTGAGTCTGGAAACGGAGTTACTGAAATTGGTTTGTCCAAAGTCCACCGTTATTCTATCGTAGCCGTATTATGGATTTCTACGGTAGCGAAACCTAGTTCGGCTTTAGTCAGAGTAGGGGGTATGTACAAGTCGTCTAAATAACTTTCGTTAAAAATAAC
The DNA here is from genome assembly GCA_025024175.1 of Rhyzopertha dominica. Classification (NCBI taxonomy): domain Eukaryota; kingdom Metazoa; phylum Arthropoda; class Insecta; order Coleoptera; family Bostrichidae; genus Rhyzopertha; species Rhyzopertha dominica. The sequence continues at coordinate 11,519,582 of QCXZ01000086.1, read as the reverse complement.
ATCACCTTTGAAATAATTTACGGGTAATTTTTGAACTGAGATTTCGCGAGCATTCACGCTGAATGTGAAGCTTTTATCCTCTTTTTGTCTGTACTGAAAAGGAATTTCTACAATATTGCTAACTAATCTTTGATTTTGCAAATCGATCGAAAGTTGCATGTTTACAAGATCTCCCAAACCTAAAATACCATCAAAATACTCGTGGAAGTCAAATAATAGGAAAGTGATTGTATTACTGCTATTGAATTCGGGAAAAGCTGGAATATCTGCTCTAAACTGAATAGGTTTTTCACCTGTACTTGTTTTGATCATTGTTGGCTCGTAATAAATATTTTCTGGAAAGTATTTCTCTACTATAGAAGGTCAAATCATAGATTTAAAGCATCCTGTATCTATTAGAAATTTTATGGGTGGATTTGAAACTGTTATGTACGGAAGAGCGTTTTTACATGTGAAGCTATTCATTTCAGTTACTAAGTTGAGGTGTTCGAGGGGCCGGGTATCGAAAAATTTACATTTTGATTTGAAGTTTCCTGATCATCTGGGAAAGAGTATTCTAGAGATTGTCTTCGTCATATTCATCGTTATAATTTTCGTCATTGAATGATTCTGAATAATTTTGAGCGTTAGAAATTTGTTCGTTTTCAATTTGATACATTCTTGTGAGTTAAAATTTCTGGGGCCAGATGGTAGAAATTTGTTTCTAAGAGATTGTCTGACACTTGGAATATGCGTGGATGTCGACATTGGTTCTGGTTCGTTTGTCGGCTTTTGTCCGGTTGGTTTAAAAACATTTTTCGGTGGTCCAAAAACTTGATCATTAGTCGGATAATGTCGTTTTATATTTAAATTTGGGCGGATACCAATTGGTTGACTCAAAAATCGTTTCGGTTGTCTGAAGTTTCGAAACAATAACACCCTTGTGCAAAATTTGAAATAATGTTTTGTTCACTATTTAAATAATTTACATACTCCTTCATAGAATTGAAAAAAGTTGGCACTGAAAATATTTGTTTTAGTATGTTTTTAATTGGAATGTATGATATGCAAGCATCTGTAGCAATAAGACTTTTCTTGATATCCTTTTTGATTATTTTTTTAACTGGGCCAACAACAATACTAACAGGTTCAGTATAAATTCCATCTTGTTCTAATGTTTTAGAAAATACATCTTCAGAAGAAACTATAGTGAATACTGAATTATGCATTTCAAACAGATGATCTATATCTGCATGTAAGGATTCATGTTGGTCAAGTTTTGCTGTCAACCTTAGCATGTCACTTCTAAGGGAGTTCAGCTGGAGAGAATACGGCATGCTGACATCTTTTACAAAAGAAATATGTACTTCCTTGGTATCTCATTAAGACTCATCATTTTAGCGACAATTTAAAAAGCTTTTTTTTCCCAGGTGCTAATAAAACATTGTAATCAGCATTTGAATTAAATTCTGAAACCTGAGTGCTTGACGTACTGCTAGCTTTAAAGGTGCAATCAGGAAGTCTTTGTGACGTACTAAATAATGATAAATAATTCGAAGGCTGCTTACCAAGCAGTGCTTAGTCAGGTCTGTTTCGAATGCATGTCTACAAACGTTTTTTTAAAGAATTATTAGAATCAACTTTTCTGTAACATGTTGGATAGCCACACTGAAAACTATTTATATCATTTTATATTAAATAGAAATATGTATAAAAAGCCTTTGAGGGAATTTTTTTACACACCTAGCATATCATTTTCCACGAATGGGTATATTTTTAGCACAACACTAATTGATCAGCTAATATATCTGCATGAACTGCATCAATGGTGGAAGAGCATTTTGCTAGAAATTTTTCAGAGCACAGTTCAAAAATGTGTTTTTGATGTACCGCCAGCATATTTCACTTCGTAATGGATACTGCGCATTGAGCACAAAAAAAAAGATTTAAAACATACGTCAACTGCTTTTGAAGGCGTTTCTATCTCATTAATTTTAAACAATCACTAAAGGTTGTTATGTCTCCTTCGAGCCCGCCAGACTTTCCTGACTTCTTTCCAGTGTTATTTGTAAATATTGTTCACTCAGGAAAAAATTACATGTTATAACCAACCAATCAACCATGAAGTTAATGTAACTTTACCTCAGTATAACAAATGAAAGATTCTTGCATTTCAATTTTCGAAAATTTTGCATAATTCTTTGTGCGCTCATATAGCAACATATTAGAGATAATTGTGTGATAAGTGCTTTCTTCCTCAGATCAGATATGTGGGAGTGCAAATACCTCAAACCGTTAAAGAAGAGTCAGTAAAGATTTCTAAGGCAAATGAATCTTTTTTAGTGAAATTGTGGTCCTATCAACGAACATCATTTAATAATAGAGAACGCATTTGCATATTATCGTATTAGGTCTTGGTTCTGAGTAGAGCCACAATTTTCTCCTTCCCGTGATTTTGTATACATCCAGCCAAACTTTGTGGCAGAACAAGCCGCCACAAAGTTTCCGATCCGCTGTACAAACTTACTATTTGCAAATTTGTCTGGTTAAAAGGGAAGTTGAGAAGGTAGCAAGCAACTTTTTGATCCGTTAATGGTAAAACCAAATTATCTAAAAGGATTACGGATTAAATGAGTATGATTAAAAAAGGTTTCTTGACTATCACCGATTATCGAAAATCGTCCAGATAGTTAACACAACCAATGCTTTCTCTATTAATGAATTCTAAAACAGGATTCAGTTACTTTGGAAACATATAAAAGCGGAAAACAACCCAAACAGGATGCAAGTAAATTCAAAACGTTCTGAGACGAAAATCTCAGACATTGCCTGTTGCTTGATTTGTTTAGTGGTTTTAAAATCAACATCAAGCGCTTTGATGTCCTGGGTGTGCGATGCTACTCTTTCTCGGGGTGTAGATATTTCTACGGGTTCGTAGGCTGATATATTAAAACACTGGCGAATCGTTTAGTTCRCTATTTAAGTCAAAACACATGAAACACAATCAAACAAGAAAATAACTTTGAAAACACACTGCGAAAATACAGTGCAGCTCTTGGAGAATGCAGCTAACCATCCCCAGCTGCATCCAATCGCTGACTGTCGCTTCGCCTCTTCACTTCCCCTACACTGTTGCCGTTTCCCTCACTAATTCTTGTTTTAGGGCGCACTACACTTACCCTCCTATTTAAATTTTTTTTTAATACTAAAAATTTAAATATTTTAATCTAGAAAATTCACACAGGAAAACAAATATAAAAAATCAACTGACTACAGAAATATATAACACTGCAACTATAATCTGCCCGCAATATCGTTCAGGGTACGCTAACTGGCTCTTTGAATTTTTTCAAATTTACAACATTTTGGATATTTAATTCTTTTCTTTCTTTATCGCCGATCACATATGAATTGGGCCCAGCACATCGGATGATATAGTAGGAACCCTCATATAGCAAGAACATTTTTTTTTATTTTTCGATCTTCTGCCGATGATGCAGGATGTGTCATGACAAGCACAGCATCCCCGACAGTAAAAGTAACCGGATTTGTATTGCGATCATGTTTGATTTTTCTCCTCTCCGCTTTAGAGAGTAGTCTCTCATATGCAATTGTACAAACTCTCTCCAAATTTGTCATCTCTGTCTCTTTCTTTTCCCACTTAACCCTTATAATGGTTTCTCCTTTTTCCGAATCTACGATTAACGCGGATTTATTAAAATCTAACACTGCCCCTGTTTGGTTCAACCAATCGCAACCTATAATTACGTCTTGGTTSAGTCTAGGAATGACTATGTACGTTACCTCGAATACTTGCCCTCCTATTTCCATGGTCAACAACACCTGTGACTTTACCCTCTTCTTTCCTGTACCTACTGCTAAAGAAATAGACATGTTACTAACGGGAAGTTCCGGAAATCTTTTTCCCCCACTACTTAACTTTTTCCAAAAAGACTCAGATATTGCCGATACCTGACTCCCTGAATCAACCATCGCTTGTACAAATTCTCCACCTATCTTAATTGTAATCACCGGCGATAATAACTCGTTATCAACATTTTCCCCTTCTTCAGGGTCGGATAGTAACTCTTCCGTACCATTTTTATATAAAAAATTTACCCTTCTCACTACGTTTTGTTCTTTCTCCCCCGCGTTATCCCTATTTTCAGTTTGAGGACGTCCTTGGTTACGCACGCTAGTGGTATTCGCTCGCGGATGCCCGTTATTCCCATCGTAGTGACGCAGCTCTCTATAATCCTCCCCATTTCGCCATGAGGACCTATTTTGACAATCCCYACGCGTATTATCAAAAGTGGAATCAAGTTTTCTCAGATACTCCTCCAATTCATCAAGTTTTTTTATATGAGCTAGACAGATACTTCTTTGAATCTCCGATGAAAAATGTTTTCCTAACCACTCTACCAATATTTCCTCCTGTACCGGTTCCGACAGATAAGACGCTTTATTTACCATGTTGATTAAATAATCCGCCCTGCTTCCGTGTTTGAACTCCCCATATTTTAATTCGTAGAACAACTCGCGTTCTTTTTCAATCCCCCAATATCTCGCTTTAAATGCCTCTTCAAACAAGTCGAAACTTATAAAGTCCTTTTCCTTCATTTCGGCCCAGTTAGCTGCCGACGCTCTCATACTTTCAATCGCTAAATTTACCTTCGCCTCGTTTGGCACATCTGCATCTTGAAAAGCGCGTTTCAGTTTCTTTAAAAACTGAACTGGGTGTACCTGACCACCGGGACTAAAACATATGTTTACCCCCCCCTCTGTCTTTCCACCTAGTTAAATAACTTTTACTTTCCATCAACCCCTTGGATTCTAAGCTATTTTCCGATATTTCCAATACTTTATCAGCATTTACTTTCACACAGCTAGCCATTTTTTCAATACTAGACTGCATAATACGTACACTACTCGCCAAACTTTTAACCAAATCTTTTAAATCTGAATCTTTTCCCGAAAATCCAGTAAAACCTTCCTCCATATTAGCGTTCCCTTCAACAGTTTTCTTTTTATGGGCCATTTTTATCTTTTACATATACATATATAGGTATATTTAAATACACACAATAAATGCAATATAACGAACAGGAAACAACACCAAAAATAATCTCGTCAAACAACAGGTTAGACAATACCCAAAATTCACTTAAATAATTAGTAAAGAAAATGTTTTTATTGAAGTAAACGTTCTTTTGTATTTCTTTTCAGTTCTGGAATTTGCTTTAGGTAATTAACGCTCTTACCTTATCCGACACCACTGTCTATTTTGTGCGCCGACGTACCTACTCCGACAACACTGCTTCGTTCTCGATGAATCGCCGACTCCCAATTGGCCTTGGCATTCCCAGACGTTACCTCCGCCCTTGCCTCTCAGGTCCAGAGCGCCTCGTTTGCGTTGTTGCCACTCGTGAAGCCACGTGTACTCCACGGTTTTCCCACAACGATACCGCTGTCCTTAATGCCCCTCTGGACAGGATAGCGCTTCTTCGTCTCCAAAACGCTGCTCCCTTGTCCCCGTATAAATCTCGTCTGACTTATATACCTGAGTTTCGCTTTTCGTTTTCTGACACGCAGTGTTTCATCCAGCCCCTCGTTTGGCCGCCAAATGCGATGCTACTCTTTCTCGGGGTGTAGATATTTCTACGGGTTCGTAGGCTGATATATTAAAACACTGGCGAATCGTTTAGTTCTCTATTTAAGTCAAAACACATGAAACACAATCAAACAAGAAAATAACTTTGAAAACACACTGCGAAAATACAGTGCAGCTCTTGGAGAATGCAGCTAACCATCCCCAGCTGCATCCAATCGCTGACTGTCGCTTCGCCTCTTCACTTCCGCCACACTGTTGCCGTTTCCCTCACTAATTCTTGTTTTAGGGCGCACTGCAGGTGTCCTACACAGTGTTGCCATCTCCCAAAAATTTTTTCCGCTAAACACGGGCTTAAAATCCGCTAGATTATGACAAAAATCCGCTAAAATTTAAATTATTACAAAGACAGAGTATAAACATATGTTTATAAAAAAAGTATATTTATGCAAGCAACAAAAACATGACATAATGAGCTGGTCTTAAATGACTACATTCAGATCAAAATCAATTGAACTTTCATTATTGTAAGACTCTGTTGTTCCAATTTTTGACAAAATGTCGTTTGTGAAAACAAAATCTTTACAACACTTGTCTAGCCTTTTCAGTCCATACCTAACCGAAAGTATTGCATTTACCATATTTGTAGTCATTTTGTTCCGATATTTATTTTTGACAATATTTAGGGTACTAAAAACCCTTTCAATGTCGGCATTCGAAAATGGTAACACTAACACTTGTAACGCAAATTCACAAATTTCTTTAAATGGGTTTTCCCCACTTGCGTCGCGATATCGCCAAACTTCTGACCAAAATTTCATTGTATCAGTAGTATTCTCCCATTTAACGAGATGTATATTTGCATATTGCTGATCAATGCGTTCAATGGTTTTATTAGGGGTGCTTAAGTTACGTACCAATGTGAATAGTTCTTCCTTCTCTTTTTGATGCGTCAATATATTTTTTACAGAAATTAATGATATATTTGCTAAAGTTCGCATATTATCCGGTAATCTTTGTTTCAACTGTTGGTACAAATCAACCAAAAAATTTTGACATCTTTCTCTAATTGTTTTCTCATCCGCAACAGTAATAGGTTTGTTACGTAGTTCATTTATTTTTGTTTCAAATTGAAAGCCTAAGTATGGCTTGGAATTTAGGTATTTTTGAATATCCTCATCAACTTTTTGGATTTCCCAGTTGGGAACAAAAATTTTATTTCCGATGTTAAAAATAAGCATTTTCAAGTCATTTAGTAACAAAGTGGGGGGATCAGCACTATTCGATTCAAATGATTTATTCACCCTTTGTACCTCGGCAAGTATCGGTGCTAAAATTAAGAGGTAAAGAAATTTGTATCATCTTTGAACATTTGGTATAAAATTTCAGCCGTGTAACATTTTTCAGACATTCGAGTAAGTTCAAAATGAGTTTTTAACTCAACATATTGTTCCAAAATTCTTTTAATCGCCACTTCTACTGATAACCATCTTGTTGAACACGCACGCACAATTTTTTTGGGATCAGCACCATCATTTATAGCATTAAATAAATGCTTGTAATTAGTCTGTCTATTTGCCGATTTACTGAACCAGTTATAAGTTTCTGCAATCATAAATGCCAAATTTCTTGGAAACGTTTCGCGAGTAGCATGAGATACCGCCAGTTGTAATGAGTGGCACACGCATTTTATTAGAATCAAATTTGGAACATCATGTTTCAAATATGTGTATACACTGTTATTCACTCCTACCATAACGGTTATCCGTACCAATGCCTACAAGATTACTTAATGGAAGTTTAAAATTCTCCAAAGTTATTTTAATCGCGGTTGCAATACTTTCGGCATTACATTGGTTCAATTCAACAAGTGTTAAAAACGTTGACACTCTTCTACAAAGCTCATCATCATAAAATATAATGGCTATCCCTAATAGTTTAACAACACTAATGTCATTGGATTCATCTAATAGCAGACTATATTTTGCAAATCCACAGACCACGGACTGCAGTAATTTTTTTTGAAAGTGTGGATAAAACACATTCTTTAAAATTGCACTACATTTGGTCCTGTGAATTTTCAAGTTTTTAGCAGTCGGGTCGTAAAACGCATTTTTACATAATTCTCGTAGATGATCTATGGGCATAATAGATGAATGCGCGCACACATACAAACTAAGTCTCGCTTCGGCTTCCACTGATTGCAAATTTTTTGTAGCAAAACTTAATTTTGCTTGCGTAAGTGATCTACCAGCCGAAAATGGTTGCGCTGCTTTCACATGTTTAGCGGAATTCATATGATTTTTAATGTCACATAATTTTGCCGAGAAATCCGTTTTGCAGTACTTGCACCGTGCCCTCGAAGGATGACCCGAAATGTCCATTAACCAGTCTTTGAACTGTGGAAACGTTAACCATTCCTTGCGAAAATTTTGAATATATTCTGTTTTAACTTTCTCCGCCATTTCTAAAAAAAGGATCTAATTACCTAATGTTACTCAAGCAAGAAAGTTACACGCAATAAAAAATTAAAACTATTTGAACAGAGAACAAACGTTTGTATGAGTAGACAAATAATACCGCTTACCTTTGCCAAGCAACGTATTTGTTAAAAAGAAACGTCAAGATCGTTACACTAACACTAAAACTCACTTTATATTCCAATATTATGGGGGATGCCGCTGATGAACATAATACTAATTCAAATCGCTAATGATATAAACTAATATATCAACGAACAATGAGTAAAGGACAAACCAGCCATTTTAAGTTGTCAGTCACGTATAGCGCTTTCTAGATTGTAAGCAGTAGTACGCAGGTCACGTTTCCGGCGGGTGTAACCAACGGGATGACAGCTTGTTTGAACATCAACCAATGGCGAGATCTCATTGGGGCTGTGCGCACATGAGCAATATTACTCACAAAATATCGTGAATAGCCTAATGAAGAGACAGAAAATGTCACACAAAACCCTTTTTAAGCGCAGCAATATTTTTAGTATAATAGTATCTAAAACGGAATTACAAACTGCATGAATAATAGAATTAATTAGACGTTTTCAACAGGAATTCCGCTAAAAATTCCGCTATCCGCAATTTATCATTTTGTCCGCTAGGTGGAAATCAAATTCCGCTAAATCTAGCTGAAAATCCGCTAAATTGGCAATGCTGGTCCTACAAGCCGGATACCCAAAAATAAAACAAATTATTATATTATTACTTTTTTTCTATAGATTTTGACCGATTTTGAAAACCAGTACCCAGAAACGGAAGATGCATTTTTGAACAGATGGCCTTTATTTTCAAAGTCTATTATAAATGTGGCAAAGAAAAAATAGCTCCAGTATAAGTCAAATTTTAGATTCCTTGGGGAAAAACGACGCATACCGTTGTATTTTCGTATAAGTATTTCATTAACATTTAATTATATTTTTATTTTTTATATAATTTGGATACAGCAGCACTAACTATATTTCCGTATCTTATTATTTTATGCAAAATTTTCAAAAATTGAAATGCAAGAATCTTTAATTTGTTGTATTGAGGTAAAGTTACATTAACTTCATGGTTGATTGTTTGGTTATAACATGTAATTTTTTCCTACAGAGTGAAGAAAATTTACAAATAACACTGCCCGCTAAACATAGTATATATCGGAAACATTTCAAATCTTCAAATGTATTGCATAAATGAAACGTTTGGGAGGTACATATAGGTAATGTTTCGGTAACGTGTATTTTGAGTCCATACTGATTTGCAACGTATCTGCAATGTTTGTTATTTGCGCTTGAGGAACGTTTCTGCAATATGACATAAACTTAACATTAACATAACTTTCTTGACGTATGCCCATACAACCAAATTTGGTTTCAGAAATATTTCAGAAAGAAATTTCTGAAGTGTTTAAATGTTACAGAAACATTTTGTAATATATGGGAAATATTTCTGACACATATATAAACGCGATTTTGTCCAAAAATGCAACATTCCAGAAATATTTCTCTGAAATCTTTCAGAAACATTTGTTATACTAATGTAATGTTACAATATATTCCAGAAATATTTCTGTTATATTGATGCAGTATTACAAATGTCCCAACAACATTCCTGATGCACTAAAGTAATATTTCAATTTTTGTAGGTTTTGCAGGTGGAAATTAATCGTCAACCTTAGAAAAATATATTTTATTTCACATATTATGTACATATTCAAAAATAATTTATTTCTTAACGTAAAAAAAATATTCAAAAACTACTTATTGCACATACATAAAATAAATCTCTGTCCTATAATACAAAGGTAACCAAAAAAGTAAGGTAACTTAAAATGTAGAAACAATAAATGGCACATAAACACAGTCATTTTGAAAAATCAGTCAAACACCTAGCACATACTCAAAAAAATGATTTATAACAAACTACAAAGGTATCCAACAAAAATAAAATACATATAAATATAACACACTGTTCTTAAAAAAAAATACTCAAAAACAACTTGTAAGTACCCAAAATAAATGTATAAAGTACAAAGGTAACAAAGTAAAGTAACAGTAAATATTATCGAAAACATACAGTTCTTTTGCAAAATGTCAGTCAAACAACTTGCACATACCTAAAATATTTTTTTGTCTTTTAATAAACTTTAATGGTAACCAACAAATTAATTGCACATAAAGCACAGTTCTTTTGATAAATAAGTCAAAAACAACTTGCTCATAACCAAAATAAATTCCTGTCTCATAATAATAAACTAAAAATATAACCAATGAGGTATAGGTAAGGTAATTTTATGAAATATGTATTGTTGAAACAATGAATTGTAGGCAAACGACACTCCCAAAGTGTGAACAAGTCTTTATTTACCGCTCCTTTTTTTGCCTGAAATTGTAAACAAATGTGACATAATGGAATTTTATCTTGTCAATAACAACTTACTGTTCTCTTAGACAACGCAGAGTGCATTGTGTGAGCCATGTTGCTATTACCTTCGATATATCAATTTCAGTACTGTCGGGAAATCGGCTTCTAACAGTCTCTATTACCAACTTGTAGCACTGTAGGTCCTTGAAAACATTTTTCTTTTTTTTTCCGTGTAGACTATATTGACTGCCCACCAAATTATTGACAAGCCGTTTTAATATGTGGACGCAATTATGGTGCATATCCTTTCCACCTAATGTTTTCAGCATACTATGCTAAAATAGTACTTGTTATAAAACTAAGTTGCAGTGAGTGAGCTACAACATACCATTTTTCGAAAAAAACCATTTTCCTCTAATAGTCTTCTTTCAAAGTTTTTCAGTTCATCTATATTCTGTAATGGTAAAACAGACATTTCCTCGTCATTAACTTCCTCTGGCACACTGTTATTTTGTTCGTTAAGTAATACTATCTTTGTGTCTATGTCCTCTAGTTTCCTTAGTACAAAATTTAATTTCGAAAGTATTGTTTTCTTAAATTCTGTAATAAAGCAAAATAACACCTTAAATTAGATTTAATTAGAATAGTGTAGATGTTTATGTATAATCAGTAATCACATTTTATTTTAGTGTCTGCTTAAAATTTATTTCAATTGAAAAAATAGTAATTTATATAAACATAAATGAGTATTTTCATGACAAAGTTTTAGTTGCATGAATATATACCAGCAGACAAAACCGCACACATTAAGATGGACTTTGTGAAAGCAATATTTCTGATTATGCTACATTACTGCTCTTCTAATGTGAAATATCCACTTACCCATTTCAGAGTTGTGCAGGGAAGGTGTACTGCTTGCCATACTGGGTGAGACTTTTTCTGAAACAAACAATGTATGAAATACAGGTGGCATTTAAAAACTGACTTAGTACCTGTAACTTGATGCCTGTCATTATTTCTGTCAGATTTAGCAAATAATGTTGTAGACTTATTATGTTTGCCTAAGGATGGTGTTGAGCAATCACTTATCCCTAAAAGCGATGGTGTTTCTGAATCCGAATCACTACAAGGTGGTGTTGGAGCTTTGTTTCTTTTTGTCAGATGAGATGGTGTTGCAATGTCCTTTTTTTCTCCAAAAACTGAAGGTACAGCAGGAAGCATCGAAAGTTCAGTAGGGCTTTCATTCGAGTCGTCGTCTGTATCATATATGCGTTTGCGTTTCTTTAATCTACTCTTATTGGTAGAATCAGATTCCACGTCGGAAAACTGGATGGCCAACTTCAATTTTTGTACGCCCCTGGTATAAGTATCTGTGAAAAAAAAATATACGGTTTCAATTAAAGTCCAAAAAATATATTATAGAACTTTTTAATTATATGTATACACAAATGGCAAACCCTGTATAACAGCATGGTAATAAAAACCATGGATGTCATTTTAACTGGGGGTGGCAAAACATGCCGATGATCTGGGGGGTATGGAATTATATTGATAATTTCTGTGTAGCGTAGATACTGGATTAAAGAAATCTGGGGTAGCAACTGCCACCTCCAAATTACGCCCTTGATAAAAACTAAATTAAGTAGAAAACTTTTACCTGCGGAACCAAATATTCGCTTCACTTTGTACTGCATCCAATCATCGGCTGGAACAGGCATTCCAGCAATTGCACTGTTAATTTTTGACTGGTCTTTATACGGGGGATAGCTGCAAAAATTATCGTCAGCAAGCCATGATGATCGAATCAGTGCAACACCATCCTCAAACTCGACAACTTTGTATGGTTTCTGTAATAAATAAATAAATGAAACACAAGAAAACATGACTTGTAATCTAATTAATCAATGTGGAGATCAATATTAAAATGTAGTAATGTTTACCTTAATCTAAATTTTATCATAAATGCAGCAACGGGAAAACAACATTGTAGCTGTTAAATTTAATCTTCCACATTTTTTTTTTATTTCATTTATATTCCACATGTGCAGCAAATTATCGGTGACATCAACAATGTGTATTCCAAGATCACTTGAGTTGCATGGTGATGTATATAAATCCTTTACAGTTGTCAAATATTTACCAATTACAAATATGGTTTTATCTGTGTTATTCTGTATTATGTTTTCTATTAAGACAAAGCTTCCATTTTTCAATAAAAAACAGTTGTTTCTGATATCACCACTGCTAATAAAAAACAAACCGCCACTATAAATTTTATATTGATTCCAACAATCTGCAGTAAGTCCAGTAGGTAGAGGTCCTTCACTATGAAGCTTACCCAAACTATAATCTGTCATTTGAATATTATTACTTGTGCAAAATTCCATTTCGGCATATCTGTTGTACAGTTGCTCCAGAGGTCTTTCACTTTTACGAAGGACTCGTTTAATAGAAGACATGTGGTTTTCAAATTTAAATGCGCTGAACTCATCAAGAGCCCCATATTTGCGTACATCTTCACATATATGTAACAGATTGTGAACATTATGTGAAATTTTATTTTCACCATATAAAGTCTCAAACGACTCAACAAAGTGTTTTAGTAGACTCTCAGCATAATTAATACACTCAGTGCGCACAACAAACTCTGTAGATGTAAGAAGCCTTATAGCTGCATGTAAAGTCATGAAGTTAATATACAAATCTGTTTTAAGAACGGATTTTAAAACTAGCGGGCCCACATACAACAAAAATGTTCTATACTCAGTAGCTTTCCAATAATTGATTTCTGACAGCGACCTAGGTTTCCGTACAAATTCTTTGGGAACGCTCATTTTCAATTCTTCCAGAAAAGCCGAAACTTCCTTTATTTTGGTGCTAGGGAGTCTGACATCTAAAGGTCCTTTCATCCACATAGCTATTATTTTTTTTGTGACGCCTAAACAGATCAAATGCATATAATCCAATGGCACACTGGTAACTGGTCCAAAATAAGGAATATTACTAAGAATTGTATTACCAAGATGATAATCCTCATCAGTGTAATTCAAGAATTCCTGATCTGTTCTTGGTCTGCTGCTATTACTTTTCGTTGAAAAGCAAACACAATTATCAATAAATTCCCCTTCAATTGTACATTTAGTACAGCTATTATAACCACTGTGACTTTTGACGCGCAGTACAAAAGCTTTTGCCGGGGCATCACAAATTAATGCATATAACCGCACTGTACATTTTTCCCCACTATCTAAATGAATGCCATTTTTAATTAAACGTGTTAGTTCATCAGCAAACATTTGAAGAAATTCATTTGCATTTCCTGGTTTGCATTTACCAAAAAATGCACCCACAATGTACACTTTATTAATTCCTGCATCAGAACAAAGTATTGGCCAAAGTGAGCTATTTGCCGATCTTGAAAGCGGTAATCCGTCAATGTTCACTAACAAGTTCACAGAAGATACATCCAGCCCTTTCAACCGTCTTTCATCGGTGATTTTTAGTACTGCTTGTTGTAAACCGAAATGGCAATAATTGCCATTAGATACTTGCACTACTGTACTACTTCTCGGAGTTCTTAAGAGTGCACGACAATCTTTCGGTAGCTCCGGATGCCCATAACATTTTAAAACAGAAAGAAGAGCCGAAACTGCATTTTGGTTAATATTATATCGCACAGCCCAGTCGCAAAGCTTGTTTCGAAGGGGTACTGCTTCAGAATTATTAGCGAGTTCTTCAGATATTTTGTTTTCATTTTCAGTTGTATTCACTGGTTCATGTGCGCCATTCATGGAGACATCATTATTAGGTACTTCTAATTGTGAGCCCCCAATTGGTGTTTTCATTGTATTTGGTGTAGCACAATCGGTATCAACCCAAGCACATTGTTCTGCAACGCTACAACTTGGTATCGGTGTATTATGTTCTGTTTGCCAAACGTTTCTATCCGTTTCACTTATTTGATTAAGGCATTCTAAGTCATTCATTGTTTGATTTTGTATCAAACGGTGCTTGTGCCTACTACTATAAAAAGCAGCACGAGGATTTGTACGTTTCATTTTGTAATCAGTAATTACACAACAGCAGTAGGTACTCAAATTAATATACTATACTGCACGTTTTCCTATAACTGTTCTTGAACGTACCGTTTAAAAAAAAACTTAGTTTGGGCGGGAAAACACTTGACAAATACAACACAGATGTTGACCTAACCTATACATGCAACACCGCAATGCAGAAACATAATTCACTGCGTAACGTAACAAGATCACTAGATTAAATAATATACACAATAATGTACTTACCTCCATTTTATTGGCTGCAAAATAATTAACTAATAACAATAACAATAATTGATAAAAGAATTCACGAGCGATGCACATTTATACGTTTTCGTTCGTTTTGTGCTCTGTCATTGTCATTGTCAAATGTCAACTAGTGATGGGTCGTTCGCGAACGAGCTGTTAAATCGAACGACTCTTTTGCGGGAGCTGAAAGAACTGATTCCCAAAACTCCGTAGAACTGATTCTCTGAGAACTGTTCATGTTTAATTCTAACTCGAACTTTGAACTATCAGGTGCGCGAGTCTAATATGCCCCACTCCGCCGATAGCGATGACCGAACTGCATAGCAACCAAAGACGCGAGAGCCGAGAGCTGAAGAGCTGCTGACAAATGACTCACAGCTCACAGCTCCCGACAACAGCTCGGCTAGGGTTGCGATTGCGAACGTTTATATTGAACAGCTCTGATTCTGAACGTTATATGCAATTCGTTCGCGCGCATATGCTTAATGTCAGAATTGGAATGGAGTAAACGTTTGTGATTTACGATGGTCTACCATATACAGTGTGTCCCTGGATCGATGAACCGATAGGTATAAATGACAAAAAAAAAAATTGAGTTGAAATTTCATCGTTTTGAAAAATCATGTATGCCTTGAAAATTTTGGATTTATCGAATTCATATAGAAATAAAGTTAATTATCTGATAAAAACAAGACAAAATGTTATTAAGAAAAAATGTTCAGAAAGAAAAACTCTGTAAAAACACCAATTTTTAGAAGTCTACGCCTACTTTAATAGTATGCATTTTTTCTATGATTTAAGCATACCTAACGGGTGGGAAATGCATAAGTTCAAGAACAATATATTATGCAAGTGTATAAACATCAGAAAAAACGATTTATTTTTATCGACCAATGGATATAATAAATGATAAAATTACAAATAACAACAGCAATAACAATTAATTTCTAGATTAAAACAGCATACTATCAAAGTAGGCGTAGACCTCCAAAATTTTGTATTTCTACAGAGTTTTTCTTTCTGAACATTTTTCCTTAATAACATTTTTTCGTGTCTTTATCAGAAAATGTACTTCATTTCTATACAATTTCTGTAATTTCAAAATTTCTAAGGCACACCTGATTTTTCAAGACTGAAATTCTGGTACAAATTACTTTCAACCGAAGCAGGGCTTATCCCTCAAAGATGAAATTTCGCCTCATTTTTTTTGTCACTTGTACCTATCAGTTTATCAATCCGGGGGCACATTGTAAATATAGAAGAACGTTTTATCGTAGTTTTAGTTATTATAATGAGTTTACTCAAAAATTTTCGTATTTTTACTAATATATTGCAATGCAATCGATATCAAGCGGCTGGGTGCAAAAATATAAGGATATTCATTTCGTTCGCGAACGAACTGTTTCAACGAATGACTCTTTTAAAGGAGTCAGTTCTCGGGAACTGAATCCTTGAAAAGAACTGATATTCCCATCACTAATGTCAACACAAGTATAAAGTATAAACTGACCAACGACCAACCAGAATCAAAGTGAAAAAATGTCAGGCTTCCATTGGAGTTTGATTAACGGCGCGAAATACAATATGTAATGAATGTAATATTACAATTATTAATTATACATTTTATAAACATAATGTATATAATTTATACTCTTCACTATATTAATAAAATAATAGTAATAATGTATACGTACTATGTTGGTATATGTTTTCATATTTAATAAGCTGTACAAAAACCAAATTATATATGTACCTATATGTACGTGTCTAAAGCAAAAATCTTGCCAAAATATTAATATGTATACAGATTACAGCTTTTACACATATATACCTAGTATAATTTATGAGGATTGTGATATGAAAGTGAAAAAATTATATATCATAAATATACATTATTTAGATTTAGAATGATTTTGAAATATACCATAAATATTTCTGAGCTTTATATATTACATCTTGCAGACATGTAAAAATTAAAATGTTGCAGAAACATTGTAATATAAATATTACATTTGTAAGCATACAGAAATATTTCTGAAATATAGCTTTTGTTATGAAATATATTTGAAAGGTATGACACATTTCAGAAACATGTCTGAGGGTTATTGTGTTGTGTGGGTGTTAGGTACGTATAACATAGGTATGTATCACATTCAAAGATAACATTAAGGATTGGGCCCGAAAGAGAAAAAAGGATATGAAAGATCTGTCTCAAATAACGATAGGAAGCGAACCATCTACTTTTGCAAAACAGAACCACTTATTGAATATTTACAGAAAAATGAATGTTTATCTGACTGACAAACGATTTAACTAGGCCCTAAAGTATTTTCAAATAAATATTCTTACTATTTTTGTTGAAATTATTACTAATTGTGAGGTCTACATCACAGATTATATTTGACTTTTTACAAATTATAGTTGTTATTATTATGTCGGATAGATCCTGCTTAAAATTTCTACACGACGTTTACTATTGGTACATTCTTGTTGCCATAGTGCTGTGATTGGCAATGTAGCAAACAGTTGGCAGCGGCGCGGCGTGTTTTGATCGCGCAAGGAGCAGGTGCAGAACACAGAGCGGCAGAGATTGACATAACCTGCTTAGCGTAAAGTGTTGTGGTTTTTGGTTTTGATCAGTTTTGTTGCAGTTTAGGCTATAAGAAATCAGCCCGTGGCATAGAATGTGGCATGGAAGGTAAGCGTTTTTCGGATAGTACCCATAGAAGTAGTTATAAAAATTACTTTTGAAGGCGGTTACAGAAAATATTTCATTGTAAATTTATAGTAGTGTTCATGAACAGAAAGGAAAAACAATTATGCAAATTACAAAACTTGCATATAATAAAAGTAAAAAAAACTGCTAAACAATAAAAAATTGCTGATCTTTCTAATGCAGACTTCCAAACTGAGGTTTCCACGTGGTTTCGTCAGGCAACACCGAGATATCAGAGATCATAGTAACAGCATAAGGGGAATGGCCAATTTGTAAGTATATCTACACCACAATGTTGGTTTTACTTTTAATAATTTTTGTTTAGGTGAACAGTTTGAAGATTCTGAACTTCCGAATGTAGTTTACCTGTTAAATTTAATGCAGTGTATGCCATATGGATTGCTGTTGTTTGTTTCATTTACTTCACATCTGATGCTGTTATATTTTTGTTTGTGTATATATATGTAACTACTTTCTTATAATTTCTTATTTTACACATATTGTTTTGTCTACTTATTATGCTTAGATTACGTAAATTATTATTGTGTATGCACATATGTAAACACTTCGTTTTCTTGAAAAATAAATTGTATATTTAATTAGTAACAATTAATATTAATAAATACCCCAAATACAGTTTCAAATGCGTTGTTGTAACGTTTAAAAAAGTACATATTGTAAACATTTCATAAATATAGGCTTTAAAATGTTTCGTAATGTTTCTTTCGTAACATTTCAGTGAAACATTCCTGAGGTAGGACATCTTCACAAACATAAATATTCATGAAACATTCCTGCAGCGAAATACGAAATGTTACAATATTACATTGCCTGTTTCAGATATGTTTCTGATACCGAAAATTGTTTAGTGGGTGGAAAGAAGACAGGAAAGTCTGGCGGGCTTGAAGGAGACATAACAACCTTTAGTGATTGTTATCGCAAACAACATATCATTCCCAAAATGTTTGTTTAATGTTAATGAGATGGAAAGGCCATCAAAAGCAGTTGTCGTATGTTTTAAGTCTTTTTTTGTGCTCAATGTGCAGTATCCATTACGAAGTGAAATATGCTGGCGGTACATCAAAAACACATTTTTGAACTGTGCTCTGAAAAATTTCTAGCAATATGCTCTTCCACCATTGATGCAGTTCTAGAATGAAAAAAGAAACAACTGTATTACTAATCACGAATCACAGTTGGCGATTTCCGTATGTTCATACCTGTCGCTTTTGCAGCAGTCGATCCATGTAATGCTTAAATATAGATCTCGTTAGATGTGATGCAGATGTTATTATGCATACGAAAAGACTCATCGAATCAACTCTTAGCGTAACTTCAGTGAAAGGAGCCGATTCTGCCGATGCGTTGAATGTTTGACTAGTACTTTCACTAACAATTAAGGATTCGTTTAACACCATTCTCCACTGGCTGTCTCCATAACTTTTGTTAGGAAACACTAGTCTAATTTTATATTGAACAATTTGGTTGTCAATAACAGGTACGCCAGACCATCTTGTGCTAAGGATTTTAATGGTATCCAGTTAGGTTCGAGTGGATCGTTGCCTTCGTTGAAACATACATAACTCTTGTCGACGTTACTAATACCTTACCAACTACTCCACTAGTTACTCTTGTTACTATCCAATTTAACGTGTGCCGGTACTCATGAGCGTGAATTTTTATCGAAACTATCACTACTACTTGGGTCCAGCTGTGTCCATCTTCGGTATAGGTGACTGCTTCACAGGTACCCTCATATTTTAAATACCCCATTAGAGTCGAGGACGCTGTGTTCGTACCGTTAATGACAATATGTCCCACATTTTCTGCTCCTAATGGGTGAATATATTATGCAAATTTATGGCTATGCATGTCACAATGCATTATCATACGAATTATTTCAACTAAGCGAGTTTGGACTTTTTGAGATTTTATTTTGTTGAGCTGGATAACCTGGACGCTGACCGTTTCCTGGATATAATCGGTTCTTTTTCGGCGCATGTGGCTACATCGTTTATTGACACTGTCTCAATGTTCATCGTATTGTCCGCACCGTCATATTCGATAAAACCATATCACAGCGCGCACTGAGCATTTACTAACAGCACAGTTGAGAGCATTTTTTCCTACGCCTATATATATGGTTCTGCCAATATGAATGTCTGTCTTTACGATATGAGGAAATCAATTTACAACATCTGAAACGTACCATAACGATTAAAACCAGCTGTACTACTAAAACAAGTCTAACTATAACAACGGTCGGCATCAAACATTGGCAGAGGAATAAGTACGTACAAAAACAGAAAAGAGAAAAAAATGGAATTAATCGAATTCAGAAAAGATTAATCTTTTCGAGTTTTCGTACATACTCTTTGACCATCGCGTATCACAGTACCTAATTCTTCCTCGTGTTCTAGATGTGCATGTGAATCGATTGCATCAGTAAGTACTCTGATTAATCCTGGGGAAAATATTCATAGTTACTTCCTTTGGATTTATGCCAAAATCTTCAACATTTTCGAAACAATCGTCGAAAGGAATAACTTCAGTATTATCTAACAAATTTTGTTCGTCAGTTTTGCACAACTTGAAACGATTWGAATGAACTATTAGCTCTTGTCTACAATTTAATTTGTTAATTTTGTAAGTTACACGTCCCTTAACTTCAATTATCCAATACGGACCTACCCATGGTTTGCCTAAMTTTTTGGATAAGCCTACTTGTAGGGTCGGGTCATTCAAATAAACCAATTGTCCTGAATCAAAATGTTTAGATTMTGATTTCTTGTTATAATTTACAGCTTGGCGATCCGTTGCATTATTTAAGTTTTGTTGAACAGTATTGAAAACTGATTTGTCTTGCCATCAATTCCGAAACGTAATTTTGATCGTAATCGTACTTGACTGTTTGTGGTTTTAAAATGTCGTCGAATGGCAGTACCGGATMTCTACCATGTAGTAAGAAATAAGGACTAAATCCTGTAGAGCTGTGTACATTAAAACGATAGGCCATTACTATATAGGGGATCCAGATATCCCAGTCTTGCTGACTTCTTACAACATAGTGGGAAATAATATCCTTAATAATCCTATGACTGCGCTCTATCAAACCGTTGGATTGGGGATGATAGGGAGTAGTCTGTAGTTCTTCAATATTTAATAACTGACAAACATTTTTGGATAAACTTGACAAGAATTTAGTACCTTGGTCAGTAGCAGTTGCTTTGGAGTTCCATGTCTAGCAATAATATCCGTGACAAAAATCCACGGTCATAGTGTCTGCTTTCTGATGAGGGATTGGAATTGCTTCTACATATTTACTAAAATGGTCCTGGAAGGTCAACAGATACTTATTTCCTGCATAGGACGTGATAAAGGGACCACATATGTCCATGGAAGTTCTATCGAAAGGATAGAGTACTTCAGGCATTTGTTCTAAAGGTACTTTCTTAAAATGCGGTGATGTTTTTCGCTGACTGACTACACGAATGACATTGTTGATAATATTTGACTTCATTAGACTTCATTCTGGGCCAAAAGAAACGTTGGGCAAATCATGGAAGTCGTGTAAAACTTTTTTGATATAAGGATTTGGAATAKCTAACACCTCAKCACATTCCATTTTATCTTTAACGGTTTCATGTATATTACTARCATTTTCTATATTGACTTTACTTATTTTATTTACCTCTGCTTGTTTTAAATCAGCTTCTCGCTTTTGTTCTGTTTTTCCTGATCGCTCTCAACCATATCTCTTTGGTGATGGGCACGTCGAGGGTACTAAATAAATTTGCCTTACCAAAATAGTCAAAGAAGTGCTGCAAATTTGACAATGGATAAAAGTCTCGCTTAGTAACAGCATTCAAACCACGGTAGGCTATATAGATACGAATCTTTTGTTCTCCGCCAGGCGATTCCTTTATTATGTGCTAAAGAACGTGCTAAAATAACACCATTTATACCCTTATCTTGTGTCTCTATTAAAACATTTTCATTTTTTATTCTATTTTTAATTACGCCCACACAATTTACTTCGCAGCAGTGTCAACGGTCACTGCATTTGATCTGTGATTACTAACATTGTCCACAACACTAAATTTCTCAAAAGTGCTATATCTTTGGGAAGTTTATTTTCGATAACCTTCACAGCATTATTGAAATCAACACCTACCCTTTCGTGACATCGCTCGTAAACACTGCCTTCCACCATATCAGTCCCATTAATATGAACATTATAATAAGCCTGATCGTCATTGATTAAAACTATAAAAAATATTTACCCCAAAGTTTAGTCTTATCCTCACTAAAATAATTTCAGCTGCATTAGCCCTAAGAAAGTCTCTTCCTAAAATTCCATCTGTTTGTATGAGGCTGTCATCACAAATAATAAATTTAAATACAGCGCAATTTAAATTTTCTCTTGTACCTAAAATAATTTCGGATGTGCCTAAAGCTTGTACGCTATGACCGGTTATTCCAAGGAGCTGATATTCTTCGGTTCGCATTAAATTATCGCCTTGAATAAATTTACTTTTAATTCATGACACTTGAGATCCTCTGTCAACAAAGAAACTAAATTTTCTGTCATTTACATATAAATATATTACACTCGGAGTATCAGCTACACTTTCGTAATTAATTTTCGGGACGTTAACGATTAATTTTTTGCTGCAAAAAATTTTGTCTAAGAGTTGTGTAGAACGATGACGACTTGGAATTATTTAATTCGCTCCGGTTTGGGGAGCAGTCGAAGGGTTGTTCCAGTTTAAAGAAGCTACCGTTTTAGAAGCTGAATTTTGATTATTACTTTAAAAATTCTGCTTCGGCTGCTGTTGACGATTAAAAGTTTGGTTGGCGTAATCATTGCGATGCGGCTACTGATTAGCGTTATCATTATTAGGACGGCTGCGGTTGACATGATTGTTACTTGGGCTTGGTTGTTGCCGATTGCGATCAAAATGGTGGCTAAAGTTGCGAGAAGATTTGGAAGAGGAGGCCTCGGCTGTCGTAAATTTTCTGAAAATTGATAGTTTTGGCTGCCGCCATAATTATTCCAATTTGCCTGATTTGAATTTGCATTAAAGTGAGGCCGATTTCGACATTCGTTAGCATAGTGATTAAATTTGCCACATTTAAAGCATTTAACGGCTAGTATTAACCCAGAATTTTGTCTGTTTGTTAACATTAAGGAATTTAGTTCTTCTTGCCTTGCAAAATTTTCTGCCTGATCTATGGTTAAGTTCGGCGTTCGCATTAATAGAGTCCCAATATTACGCATAAATTCTTCCTTTGACCCAGCCTTAAATTGGTGTAAAAATAACTTATAAAAATTTTTCTTCAAACCCGCTATTTCAAAAGCTTGTATCGTCCCTTAAAATTTCAGCCCCTTCGTTCTTAAACGACCAACCTAATCAGAAACAGATTTGTCATGTCTTTGGAAACATCGATTTAGTTCATAAGCGCTTCGCCTGGTATTTTAATAGGTGAAAATCTTTTAATAACTTTTCTTCGAAGTCTGTAAATGAAACTGTCGCGTTTTCAAATGCAGGATCGGTTTTTAAAAATCTGTACGCTTCTCCAGTCAAACGAAGTTTAACTATATCTGCGGTTGTTTTTTCGTCCCTAACCGCACGTAACCTTTTTTTTTCAAAATACTACGCGTTCCAGTCCTGAAAAAGATTCCACCGTATTGGCGACGGTGTTTGAGGAATATTTGCATTCACGGTGAAACCGGCGTTTTCTGCAGGAGGATATGCTTGCGACCTTATTTTAATCTATAATAATTACGGAAAATAAACACGGGTAAGATTAATTTATTGTAAGGCAACTAAATAAAAGTTTTACGTACGTTTTATACTAAACAAAACCGACTTATCCCGATACGCCAGACAATAGTCGCAGAATTAAAACAAAATAATCTTACCTTGTTACCTTGTTAATGCAGTGTTTCCAGAAAATACGTAAATAGAAACAGTACTGTATAAGTACAAGTCAATTATACACCATAAAACCCATAAAAATCGCAATAAAAAAGGCACATTAAGTAAAGAACTTGAGAGATTGAGATTTCATGTTACTAAATAAGTGAATAATAAAGATTTTTTCCGTTTTAGAGATCCCTTTAGCTGTCATTTGCTAAATCGGGTATGGTACCCGATATACCATACTTTTCAGTTAAAATGTTTACAGTATTACAGTATTGTAGTTTTGGCAATTGTTATAAATAATGTGGTTTAAATGCAGTCATCCACGGCATACTATTACATGCATTTCAAAGCAATACTTTCGTGGTGGTAGAAGTGTTTCTACGCTATTATTTTACAGGTGGTTGGAGAAAATGTATTTGTTTTTTACTTTATTACATTTTGTTTGTCATATTTCGTGTATTTTGAAACATTAGGTACTTTAAAAGTTTTTAAAAATATCTGAAATAAAAACTGCACAAGCAATAGCAAAAAGTGATGGTAATATTTCGTTGCTATTATATCATACAATAAGACAAGGCCAGTACATAAAATTAGTAAACGAAATTCAGTGGCGTTCCATCGTCGCATTTCTTTAAACGATCGAGGTTTTCTCGCAAACTTTGTGACAGTTTATAAGCCCCTCGTCCATCGACAAAATAATTTAATAATAACCGTTTAACAATTCCAAGGTATAGCAGATGAATCGGGTCGAGTGTAAATTGAGTAACAAGATTAACATCAGCAACAACTAGAGGCGACTTTCCCTTAATATAATCAGGTGCATCAGTTGTATTAGTAAAGTCAGTATCTAATTTTTTTTATGGTCAACAACCGTCTTTTCCGCAAAATTTATTCTGTGGTTGTAATATTTTCCTTTAATGTGACATTTTTCGCAAACAACTTTGCTTGTGTGTCCAGCAGTTTTTCTTAAAAATGAACAGGCAGGAGCGTCGCAATTAAAACAATCAATCAAAAGTTCGTAAAATATTCCTTCGAATTCAATTTTATCTTTTTTAATAATTTCAAATTAGTTTAAAAAATCACGAAGAAATACTTCTAGTGGATCTGGTTTTCCTAATCCGCAAAATATACCAACTGTAAAAGGACTCGAGTCTCGAAAATTTTTTGATAACGCTATAATGGGCCAAATTACCACTGCACTACTCTTAAATAAAGGCAAACCGTCAATATTGATTTGTTACTTAATTGTTTCATTATGTTTTTAAACCCAACCGTAACTTTCTTTTAATATATTTCGTTTAATGCCAAAGTACAACATATTGTTACGACCCCCTATCTTAGCTAAGGCCGGCTAACGCTGCCACCACCCTCGTAAGGTGAGGGAACCTGAATTCTTATCCTAATTCCTGAGAAAATGGACGATTTCCAACGCTGTACTCTTCGGAGATTAGTGGGTCGCTGTTAATGTTTGGGAACTAAGTTGTTACTAATTAAAAAGGCTAACTTTACTTTCAGCACGTATATTGAGTCTTCGAATAATAGATAACTGGATGTTTACATTAACGTCAAAGAGTAAGTGACTTGTTACAAAAAAAAGAATATACGGAAATGAACATTCGGAAGCAGGAGTCGATTGTTTGAATTTAAAATGAATGAATTGTGAAAACTAATATATTGTTATTAAAAAAAACTATAAAAACTTGCGGCGTTAATCTGTTCAAAAACTTACCAACCCAAATGTTCCGTCTTTCTTGGGGAGCCCCTCGGTAGTTTTGATTTATCTTTGACGAATGAATAATAATAGCGCACGAGAAAATTCAATTAGCTAAACTCTATTGTATGAAAATTTTGATGTTGGCGCGACCGCGAATGAACCAGGACTCTCCCGTTTTCCGGTTGGGAAGTTTTTTGTTAACGCGAAATTTTGAAGACGTCGTCAAATCGGCGGACGTCGACCGACCTACTTGAAAACAGCTAGATCTGACGATTTAGCGTTTTGGCGGTAGCGGGCTATGTCCATCCGCTCCAACGACTCTCGTAAGCATTTCTTAACTTCCTGCTAGTATTACATCGATAATTTAGAAAAATACAAAAATTTGGAATACCCTAGGGGTATAACAATACTCGCCGCCAAGAAAAAATGTCCTACTTCCGAAAGGCATTTTTTTTAATATTTAAACAAAAATTGAATTATCACTTCTACTCAATCTTCGAAGCGTATAAAGTTAATTCAGAATTAATCTGTGTTTCTCTGGACCACTCAGAGTTTTAACTATAGCTTAACTAAATATTCCTACTTATCTACCCCCTATACCTAACATAAAAACATATCCCTGTATACAAAKAAAAAACTTTAACGCCCAACCAAAACATGTTCTAAAAAGTATAATCCTAATTTAATTTCTCCAAATAAATGCTTACGCGAATGTTTTACGAATGTTTGTGACCACTGTAGAAAGACCTTTACTTCGTTTACTCTCTGTCGACCGCACTAGACACTAACACTAAACACAATCATCCCAGTTTGCCCGTTGTTGGTGGCTACTAGTCTCCGGTCAGCTGCTTCTCCTGGGGCAGAGGTCCTCCTTGATGTAGTTCCTAGTTAATACTCTATAGGGGTGCAAAATACTTTATAAATGGGTAAGGAGATAAGAAAGGATGCAAGGAAATCGCATGCCCGGTCTATTGCTTGCAGGAAGAGTTGGATCGACCTGGGATCATGTACGTTGTGTGAGTGAAACCTGAAAGTCCCCTTAGAGTATGTTTTCTTCGTAAAGTAATTACGTCTCCGTCCAGTGAGATAAGGTGGGGTATAGAGAATTTCGGCTGTTTTCTAACGAATATCTGGAACTTGTTATTTGATTGTGGATATTATTGGGAACTGAGTTCGGCCCAGTTTCGTCCATGCAAATTTCTACGGAATCATTTGGACCTGAATATCCGACTGTCGGCTCATGGGCCCTAGACTGTCTCTGATGATGACGGTGAACTGCCCACATTGCCAATGTGTCCCATAAACTGGCAAGCATAGTTATGCCACATCCAACAGTGTTGTAAATGGCTACCCCATTAATTATTACGCTTATTAGATATTTAACGGCCCTCAATACTACATAAAATCCTATAATCCCSCTCATCACCATGCCAATATCCGTGAACCATCCCCAAACATAAGTTAACCTGGATCGAGCTATACTTTTAATTTCGCTTGGGTCAAACAATTGCAGTATGGAGTATCCTTGCTCATCAGTTGGTAGACCCGCAATTTTCCGTGCTATTATGGTGTTAACAGCTTTTCTTTCTATCCCAAATGTCAGCGTTCTTTGTACTCTAGTGACTTCTTCGTTTGTGTATAGACCGCTTGAACCCAACGGTAAGATAGGTTCAAAATGTAGTCGCTCCTCTTCTTCGACCTGTAGGCTAGTGGGATTTCGTTGTTTTGCCACCGGGTGTGGTGCCAACCCAATCCATGCATTGTCAACGAAGTACAATGGAGGCGTCAGAGAATTACATTCCACTTGTTCACCCCGTTCCTGCATAACATGCGTTATGGGGGCCATAAAATAACTTTGATTAATAACCGTTATTGGTAATTCGTTATAACAAAATTGAGTTCTCCTAATCTGCGCCATTCTTGGTATACACTGCACTATATACAGTACCTCTCCGAGAACTTTACCCATATAACCTAGTTGATTGCGGATGAGGGTGTTTAGTGCGTTGGAGATAAGTGGGGCTAACAGAAGACGATTTTTGAGAATTTCCCTATAAAGCAGACAACGGCGGTGGATAGCGTCGGTGTAGACGTTGCTTAGGGCACGCTTGTAAGCCTGTTCTATGTAGAGAAACTTGCTATTAAAATAGGCCGTGAGATCTGTATTTTGTGTTAACAGGGCCATCTTTGGTGCTACGGATTCTTGTAATTCCTTATCCACTATCATGAGCCTGGGATGTTCGCTTTGCCATATGGTTACACTGCACAATTGATGGGTACGTTTTATAGCCATTGCGAATAATTTTTCAAATTGTTCCACCACTACGTATTTTTCTCCCGTTTTGGTCTTGATGACGTCCGCCGGGCCATCATATGCAAGGGTTAACCCTGATTCACAGGAAGTTTCCGGTGAGTAGTCCCATACAGTTTCCCCGTACATCGAATCTACACAGTAACCTTCCAGATAAGGGCAGACAATGCCTCCTTGCAGAACAATTTCATTGTTTTCTAGTTTCACCGTGGCGAGGTAATCTTTTAAATGTATATTAACCGAGGCTTGTACCGTGACACTACTCCATGTATGGCCATCTTCGGTGTAAACCACTCCTGCACACGTTCCGTCATCATTTAAATGCCCAACCAATGTAGTAGAAGCAGATGTGGTGGCGGTCAGTATGAGATTGCCTATGATTTGATTGTACACACGTATAGTTTTGTATCGGTGTGCTTCTCGACAAGATTGGCTTCCTAGAGCAAATATCTGCTCTGATAATCCTCCCGATACAGCTGAACTGTGCCTATGCATTTCACAATGCATTATAATGCATGTAATTTCAACTAGGCATGCTTGTACATGTACTGTTTTTACTTCATTACGCTGTACAATCTGTATGTTTTTCCTCTCGCTGGTGTAGTCCTGTTCAGCCTCTGGGCAGGGTGAAATGTCTTTTAAAGAAACTACACTCACATTAACGTTCGGTCCGCGGCAGTCATACATTATAAAGGGCTGGATTTCCACAAAAGTTAATATGGTCACGTAGATCAATGTAGATATAATGTTCTTTTAATGTTTATGCACACCCGGTGTAATGACAGTTATTTAGTGGCATTTGTGGTATCGTTTATATCTATAACTTAAGAGAATTCAATAATTATAATACTAATAATCGCAATTTATATCTACTTAGCTTATAACTAACAAATTTAGAATTTTCGAAGTGACTTAATCGAATTCCGAAAACG
Organism: Rhyzopertha dominica; assembly: GCA_025024175.1. Taxonomy (NCBI): domain Eukaryota; kingdom Metazoa; phylum Arthropoda; class Insecta; order Coleoptera; family Bostrichidae; genus Rhyzopertha; species Rhyzopertha dominica. The sequence goes on along the minus strand of QCXZ01000086.1, from coordinate 11,491,226 downwards.
TGAATCGTTTAGGGGGTCTATGTGGTCTGTTAGACACCCTAACACCTTCGCGAATTTCCGTCCCCAAGGGAGCTGAAGGTTCTTCTATAACCGGCTGGACAGGTGCTTGTCCAAATCCTTGGATAATCACCCGTGCAGCATCGGCTGGCTTTACCGGTTCTGATAATGCTTCAGACTCTTCTAAGAATTCTAAATTTAATTTTGGAATAGCATCCGTCGGCTGATCGCTTTCTGAATAGTTGTCGTACAAACAAGGCTTTAAACGATTCGCATGTACTATAACTTCTTTGTGACTATTTAATTTTTTGACTCGATAGGTCACCGGACCCTTAATTTCAATAATACGGTAAGGACCTTTCCATGGTTTTGTTAACTTTTTAGATAACCCTGTTCCAATAGCAGGATCATGCAGATACACCAGTTGGCCTAAATAAAAATTCCTCTCTTTACTTTTCTTATTATATTGATATGTCTGCTTGTCGCGCGCAGTTTTTAAATTTTCTCTAACGGTAGTGTACACGTAATTTAAACGTCCAAGCAATTCAGAGACGTAATTTGATCAGAGTCATACTTAACGGATTGAGGTCTTATAATGTCATCGAATGCGAAAATTGGATCCCTTCCGTAAAGTAACAAAAAGGGGGTATAACCCGTGGCACTATATATATTGAATCTATATGACATTAACACATACGGAATTCAACTATCCCAATCCTGTTGACTTCTGGACACGTAGTGAGATATTACGTCCTTAAAAACGCGGTGACTTCTTTCGATCATACCATTCGATTGTGGATGGAATGGAGTCGTCTGAAGCTTTTCAGTTTGCAAGAGCTTACAGATATCTTTCATTAGTTTGGATATAAAATTTGTGCCTTGATCGGTAAGTAATTGTTTTGGCGTACCGTGCCTAGAAATGATTTCGGTAACGAAAATTTTGGCAATAGTTTCACTTTTTTGATCTGGCATAGGAAAAGCTTCTACATACTTTGTAAATGCGTCCTGAAATGTAAGCAGATACTTGTTTCCCTGATACGAAGTTACAAATGGACCACAAACATCCATGGATACTCTCTCAAACGGGTTTAAAATTTCTGGAAGATTTTGAAGTGGTGCTCTTTTAAGATGTGGAGATGTTTTACGTTCGCTGCATGAAATACATTCTTGGCAGTACTTAATAACGTCCGCTTTCATATTAGGCCAAAAAAATCTAGACTGGATGAGAGATAACGTTTTTGATTGGCCTTGATGCCCACAATACGGTAAATTATGGAAGTGATGTAGAATCTTTCTAATGTACGACTTAGGAGCTACTAAAACATCTTTTGACAACTTTTCTATAGATTTGTACAGTAAGTCATCGTTATCAAGAAAATAATCAATGTCGTTGTCAAGTAAGTCTAATTTAATCTGTTGGCAAAAATGATCATTTTGTTGAGCCCTGATAATTGCATCTTTATCCCAAATCGGTAGGAATAGCGGTTCCTGTTCGACTTGTTTAATGGAAGCGATTTTTGAATCAACATCACACACTAAAATATCAATACTAGTTTCAAGAAAAACGTACTGTGTCATGGTATAAATAATATCCCAGTCTAAKGTATCTAACGAGAAATCAAATTTGGACAGGGCGATTTTGTGATCCTGAGTATGCACACAAATATTCCTTAATTCCCAAAAAGCATTCCATAGAGTTAAATATGCCTGTTGGTCATAGTAATCACTTTTAGTTACTAAATAGTATATATTTCTTACTGGTAACGATAGTATCGCGACCTCTCCTACGTCCTTGTTTTGATCTTTTAATTCTTGAACACAACCAAATAATTTTTTTAATTCGCGAGCAATTCCTTGACTCATGCTGAAATCTTTAGAGACACACAGTACTAGTTTTCTTCTACTGAAAAAAATTGTACTTTTCTGGACCTTTACCCGAGAATTCGTAACTTTGTTACTTTTAAGAAACTCAATGATCTCTTTTGAGTGTTTATAAGTAGGTAATTTAGCATCTATTGTGAAACAACGACTGAGTGCATCCACATTTCCGTGTTTTCTACCTTGCCTGTGAATTATTTCGAAATCCTAATTTGAAAGTTGTAGATTCCATCTAGCTAGTTTGGAACCGGGATCTTTTAAGTTCATCAGCCACTTTAAAGGTCTGTGATCCGTAATAATTGTAAATTTTCTACCATAAAGGTAACAGCGGAAGTGTTTCACACTTTCGATAACCCCGAATAGTTCTAATTCTGTTGCTGAATTCTTTTCTTGCAGATATTCTTGTATAATTTTTTAGAGGAGTAATGGTAACAACTAGAAGAGACAGAATAAGAAACGATCAAATACGAGAACATCTGAAGGTCCATTATTGGACTTCATTGAAACAAGACAGGTTGCGTGGTGGGGACATTTAATGCGAATGAATGCAGACAAGCAGGTCAGAAGAGTATGGGAAGCCAAAGCTAGAGAAGTGAAAAGAAGGGGAAGACCAAGGAACACATGGGACAGTAACATGGGTGAAATTTTAAAGAAGAAAGGTTCTAGTTGGACAGAAGCAAAAGTGCTGGCAAGGAACAAAAGGCAGTGGCAACGTTTTGTGCATGGTTAAGACGATAGCTATATAGACTACCCTACACCGAAAAGTAGATGGGTGAACGATTATATATATAATATGTAATAATTTTTTTCTGGAATGATACATAATAATAATGCAACCAATTATAAGTAGGGTTATAACTGTGGTCGCAGAGTAATGCGTGTATTGTAGAACTGGGTTGTGGATGATGGACTCGTCTCTCAACATTTGAGTTTCTTGTTGCAAATACTGGATATCCTGCAAATGTTCATTCTGGAGGAAAGCTTAGTATTGACTTCGTAGAGTGACTTGTTCGACTGCTGGGCTTTCCAGGCTTTGGTTGAGGCCGGGTCTTCTGAACACGTTGTTTTCTATGATGAGATCACATGGTGTGGTTAGCATGACGTTGAATTGAACTGTTAATTTTTGGACGTCGTATTCACAGTTTTCGATCACTTGTAGAGGCTGTTTGGAGCTGACTATTACTGCAGTGTTTTTTAATTGTAGCTGTAGTTGATACTCGTTGGAAACGGATGCGATTTTGCAGCGTTGGATATTTGTTAAAACACATTGTTCTTGAGTAACTATGTTGTAACAAATGGTAATATTACGAAGGCTCTTGCAGTCATTGGTCCACAACTCGGACTTGTTGGAGGAAATGAAGTATTTTGCTGGTGGTAGATGGATCTTATTTTGTTCATCAGGAATAGAGTAGATTCGGGAAAATTGATAGATCGTCGGTTTAGGGATTGGGATTTTCAGTACTATTATTACTGCATCATCAGCTATCATTAAAAGCGTTTTAGAATAATCTAATACTTCAAACAGGTGTGCATCTCCAGTGTGTATGTCATATGTAAATAATCGGCTAATGAAATCTTTAAGTCTTTTTGCATTAAATATTTCGTGATTGACTAACTGGAGTGTGTCGAGTTTTGTTTTTAGTGAGTCGCTTCAGCCGTTCGATCCATCCATATTTTCGTTTAGTTTTAGGATATCTTCGTAATATCGCTTTGTAATGTGTGGCTACTAGTGAAGGTAATTCTGTAAGTCGTGTAATTTCCTGCTTTTGTGTTTTGGATAAAGCATTTAGGTTTTGATTAAGATTAACAAGATCGTCATTATCTAAGTTACCTGTTATGAATTTGATTGCTTTGCCGAAGGCATTTAACAAACCTCTCTTATTCCTGCGAATAGATCGAGTGAATTTTGCATTGATATTTTCTGAATCTTCGATTTCTCTCTTTAATGTGCTAAATTGGTTTCGAAGCATTATATCATCTTGAGTTTTGTGCTCGAGAATGGCCATGTTTTGAATGATTTTCCTAAATGATGTTTCTAGTTGTTTGAGGTTTATAGAAAAGTAAAATAATGGTCGAATATTTTGCGTCGCCTAACTGTTCGAGGTAATATGCATTTGTTTTAAGTTGATCCACCCGAAGTAGATGGGATTGGGTCGTCCACTGCAATAACCTGTAATGGATTGATCTTTCTTAGTCTCTTGACTTTTCTTAGATGAGAGTTAGTAATTCTGTTTTTGTTGGACATTCCTATTACTTTATTACCTTCTTTCTGTGTTATAGTTATCTTTTCGTATAACGGATCTGTCTTTCCTGGTTTATTTTTTCTTATAAATACTGTATCGCGATTCATTTCGGGCTCGTCATTTTGAAGTTCATTTCTTTTCGTTAGTACCTTTGTTTCTTTTTGCAGCGTTTTGTTATAGACATAGGTTAGAAATGGTAATAGCTCTTGTTTTCTTCTATTATTGCATTCTTCATAAACCTTTAGGTTTAGGTCAAAATCGATGTCATGTTCCTAAGGACCATAAGGTAGAGAAAATGGAGTAAAACCTGTGGACGAGTGAAACGATTGATTATAGATTAGAATAGCGGATATCATCTAATTTTGAGGAGTTTCTTTTGAATTTTTTAATCTTAATATGCGTAATTTTTCTACTAGTGTCGAATGAAATCTTTCTATTGGGTTATTTTGAATTTGGATTATTTATCGTTGTATAGTGGAGTTCTATTTTGTGAAGTTTGCAAAATTTTTTCATTGTTTTATTAAAGAACTCTCGACCTTCGTCACAGACTATCCTTTTTGGATAATTATGGTGAGCAAAGTAATGTCTTATTTTGTTTAAATTGTAAGACTAGTACCATCTCTAATATAGTACGCTTGTGCATATTTTGAAAATGAATCTATTAGGGTAGAAATTGCAATTTTGGAATATGAATGTGTCAATATGTAAAGTATCAAAAGGTTTTTTTAGCTAACATCGGCCCTTCTCGTTTTATATTGTAAGGTTTTCTTTCGTATTTAGATTGCAAACATAAATCTCTTGTATAATCATATCTTTCATATTGGGCCAGAAATACTCAGATCTCAATTGCTGAAGTCCCTAAAGGCTGCTATCAATTTTTCTCCTTTCGAAAATATTGCGTATGTTTTATCTGGTCCAAATATCTTCCTGATCATTTGTTGAATGTCTTTAGATATTTCTTTTTGCGGATGAAAATAGTATAATGATTATTGTTAAATGGTTCTTTGAATCTAATTTCATAATAATTGCCGTACATTAAGATTATTCTATTGAAAAAATTATTTATGTTCTGTAATTGGAATCACCTTTCCATCGTCTTCGTCCGCTACTGAATGAATAGAATTATCATCTGATGGTTCTTCATTTTCCCGTCTATCTTATTGTCAKTAACTAATCGGCRGTTAGTAGGGTCTGAGTCGCGGATACTGTCGTTGTGGTCTAATTCTAATTGATCAAACAATTCGTCTAAATTTATTGGATAATTAGGTACAGCGAACTGTGATTATCGTCAGATAAGTATATAGGAGAGTTCGAGGAGTCGTCTAGATTTGTAGCAAAGTCGGGGTTTGGGGTTAACGGTAGTGTTTCGTTGATTAATTTCTCGAAATCTTCATCAGTTAAAATAGGGGTTTCATGCATTTCAGGTATGACTGATGCTTTTTCTACTTCGTCAATGTGAATTTCAATACGCGACAACGCGTCGGTTACTTTATTTTCTTTGCCTTTGCCTATTAGACCGAGAAAGGACTTTATGTCCTTAGTTGTTTTTGGAATAGGGTATTTCATGATGGCCTCTATCTTTGATGGGTTTGGCTTAATGCCTTCCGGCGTGATTAGGTGTCCTAAAAATACTACCTTTTCGCACAGGAATTCAGACTTATACAATTGTACCTTTAGATTTACTTCCATTAGCTTTTGAAATATTTTGCGGATATGGATTAACTGGTCTTGAAGCGATTTAGAGAATATTACTATATCGTCCATGAACAGAATTTATACAAATATTCCCTAAGGACTCTGTCCATCATTCGTTGAAAAGTAGCAGGTGCATTTTTAAGGCCAAAGGGCATTCTTAAATATTCATTGTGACCGTTATTTACTGAGAATGCCGTTTTTTCTTTTGATCTGTGTACATTTCAATTTGGTGAAATCCTTGTGCTAGGTCGAGTGTGGAAAAATAGACACATTTACCTAAATTATCTAGTATTTCTTCTATGCGCGGTAAGAGATACTTATCTTCTAGTGTGATTTCGTTTAATTTCCTGTAATCTATTACCATTCTGTATTTTTCTTTCCGCTTGCATCCATCTTTTTAGGAACGATCCCTACATGCGCACTGTATGCTGAAATTGACGGTCTGATTATATTGTTGTCTAAAAGTTTTTGTATCTGTTTTTGAATTTCTTCTTGCATGGCTTTTGGATGTCGGAATGATTTTACATACACAGGGTTTTCGCTAGTAGTCCTAATTTTATGTTTAACTTTATTAGTGAAACTTAAATCGGCGTTTTCGTAATAGAACACCTCTTTGTATTCAGAACACAAACCTATTATAGCATTTTTTCTTCTGAATTTAGATGATTTGTTCTTATCAGATTTTGAATTTTTGTGTTTGGTTGAGGACCTTTATTTGTTGGTGTTTCTATCTGAACTACACTTACAGGTAATACATCGATTCGTTGATTGACTATGACTTTTCCTGTGTCAATAGGGTTTGGTATGGTACATGTACCGTTCTGTGCTTCCGCTAGAAACTCAGGTATGTAAACTTCTTTTAGCTGTAAAGGCGGTATAAGTACAAGACCATCTTTAATACTTACTGGAATATTCAAAGATTCTGAAGATTAATTATTATTATATTCTAAATAAAAGGGAAATTTGTACCAGACAGTAAAAGGATTTTATCTTCATAATTTGTAGTTGCTTTAGAATTTTCAAGGTCTTTTGTTCCTATTAAAACGTCGAAGCGCTTATGCCAATCTACTATTCGTAGCTTAATCGGTACGTTAATACCATATTCTCGTACTAAGGGGAACTTCAGATTGTCTTGTGATGGTTACTGAAAATTGTTCTTGATAATAAAATTTTGTAAAATTTTGAGCCGCATTTGGGGTTATTATGGAATCAGTCGGTTTACTTGTATTTTGATTGCGGATAAAATTGTTATTTTGTCTCATTCGTGATGGTACGTTTGACTGTATAAACATTGGGGTTGGTTTAAAAGCATTTTTGCTCATAGATGACCCTGCTTTAGTGGGAAAAGTCGGTTTATGCATCGGCAACTTGATTGTTGATTACTGTTTTGCAACCGGGAATGGTCTGAATGGGTAAGAATTTTTTTGGCGTGGTTGCATTGCTGGCATGTGGAACGGTATCATTCTATTGTTTAGAGAACGGAAAGATTTATTACTTTGTTAAGTATTCACATGTGGGGAAATTTGTTTTAACGAATMGTTATGATTTCGGGACGGTTTATCGTTCTTACTTCTTAAATATTTCATATATCGTCTTTCTTGAATTTTGTTGTCGTATACCTTACATTTTTTAAGGGCMTCTTCGAGTGAAATTAKGTCGAAGTGCATAAGAKTCACTGATACCCGAGCAAAATATCTACAAAGTTTGATTTGAAAGAAACTTCGTTTGAAAGCTAATATATTCGGATCATTTTCATGGAGCGAATGAATTTCATCAAATCATTCTGAGCAAGAAGTATTCTATCGTAATACTCGGAATAGAATTCGTTTGGCTTCTGTACGGTACTTCGCAAAGCTGACAGGAGTATTTCTTCGTTCCTCTGGTCACCGCATTTTCTTAATAATGCGTCTCTAATGCCTGCCCATTCTGTGATATTGTGAAAATTTAAGTAGTCTCTCGCTTCAATTTTAACCTTCGCGAGTACAGACACATTAAACAGGTAAATTTGATTTGGAGTTAACTTACCATCTAGAAATTTGCACAAATTATCAACCGCGTTTAAAAAAGTAAAAAGGTTGCTTCCGGGGTAAAATTCCGGTAGCGTATTGGTTAAAGCGGTCAACTCTGAAATTTGTATAGGAATAAGTGGTTGGACTGGTAATGAACTAGCTGTCGCTTGTTGATTGTTCATTGTATATGGGTTAAATCGCTCTTCGCGAATTTTACCCTGTAATCTACTTTGACTGTAAGATGCACAACTAAGATGGCCCTTAGTTCACTAGGTAAAGCCTGTAGCGTGTCGTTTAATTCTAACTCTATTTCTGAATCGGACATGAAAATGTAGTAACACTAGTAAAATGGAGAGGATTCAAGGACTTACAGGAAAAGCGGAAGGAACTTCATCCCTGTCCAATCCAAGCCCTAGATGATAGTTTTGGGTGTCGCTTCGGTTGTCCCTCGAAGAGGTTTCGAATAGGACGTCTCGTTGAAGTTACCCCAGGTTCGTGGATAGCGTCAAAGGTGTAAAAACACGCCGATAACTTTCGATCGCGAAACCCTGACACCAGTTAAAGTTTCACCCTCGAAAATTCTGTTTTTAAAAAGTCTATTACACAATTGGGTGAATATTACAGACACGAACTAACAGAGTAACAAGCCTAACGCCTAAATTACACTAAACTAACTCTTACCCCCGACTGGGGATTAAATACCGAAATCTTCATCTTAATGTTTTATCTCTTCCGGCTTCCTCGGGGTAGGGGTTGTGCACGTTCTAGATTCGTAATTATATGTTTGGATCTCTTATGGTATACTGGGTTCGTAGCCAGCTTTTGAGCTCCTTGATTATCATTAAATAATCTAATGCTACCTATTTTATTACCTGTAATTTCTAAAAGCACACTTTTATTTTAAATTCTGAGCTTAATTTATCTTTCAAAATTTTAGTTTCACCTTTAGCATCAGATAAAATAAAATAAAAATCAACGTAAAGAGCAATGATTGTCAAACCACCATTCTGATTTCTTTTCTGAAAAAGACATGGCTCATATTTTGATTTCCGATAGCCTAAACTTGACATAACTACCTCAACCCTCTGATACCATACCCTACTTGACTGCTTAAGCCCATAAATTGCGTTATGCAATTTTAAAACTTTGCTTTCTTGCCCAGGAACAACAAATCCTTCTGGTTGCATCATAAAAACTTGTTCATGCAACTTACGGTCAAGAAAAGCTGCAGTTACTTTCAAATTACTCCGAAACTGTCACAGGGTCATCTGAGCTTGTAGCACACATATATGTTACATAATCATCCATCCGCGTTGGTTTCGGTTCTCTTTCGGATCTCCTCGGTTGATTTTCTTGATTTGGACTGACTTCGATTCCAGGAACATAAATGTCATCATGGCTGTCATACTTCAAACTGTCAGGTGTTCCATCCAGATCACTACCATGATTACTTAAGCCGCTATCTGACTCATGTTTGCTGTCAGGTGTTTCAGTTAAAGGATTCTGTTCAGCAGGTAGATTCTGATTTCCCCCCACTGAAACTATGACCTCTTCTGAGACTTCAGTTTTCATGTCATCTCCACTTGTGACGTTGCTTTTGACGTTTTCAAAAACAATCACATGTCTGCTTACACTGACAGAATGATGCTTGAAATATATCTCTATATCCCTTCACATCTTCACTGTAACCCACCAGAATTTTCTTTTCGGCCTTCTTGTCCCATTTCAGGCGTTTCTCCTTGACATTAGGTTTCTTCTTGTGCTAAATCTCAAATAGCGTTTTATTGTTCAATTGCGATGCTAGAAATCTGATTCTGATATAGACTGCAGTATGGACCGCTTCAACCCAAAGACACATTTCTGAACTTGCATCAAATAGTGGACACTTGGCTCTTTCTACTATTGTCCTGTTCAGCCTTTCAGCAGCCCCATTTTGCTGTGGAGTGTATGTGTTTGTTTTCTGGTGAATGATTCCATTCTTCTTTAGAATACTTTTCATTTCTCCATTTACAAATTCTCCACCGTTGTCACTCCTGAAAATTTTTATCTTTCTATCTTACTGATTTTCGACTAGCTCCTTAAAGTTTCTAAAACATCCTGCAACCTCGTCCTCTGTCTTTAGAAAGTATACAAACACATACCTCGAGTGATCATCTAGAAACGTCAAGAAGTATCTCGAACCTCCAACTGACTTGGTTTCCATTGGTCCACACATATCACAATGGATAATATCTAGCATGTTTTCTGCTCTTTTCCATCGTTTGGAAACGGAATTCTGTGCTGCTTGGCTTCACAGCACGTTTCACAATTGTACTTGCCATTGTCGATCTTCTCAGGACACTAAACCATCTACAGTACTATTTTTCATCTTTTCTAGATCTGCACTATTTAGATGTCCCAACCTCCTATGTCACGTTTCTGCACTGTACACTCTATTTGCCATTAAACAGCTTTCTGATTCTGATTGCAAATTCAAAAGGACCATTGACTGCATTAGCGATTGCAACATTGTTTTTCAAAGATTACTCTCTTGCCATTTTTGTCAAGCTGACTCACCGATAATAGATTTGTTAGATGTTAGTTACATAGAATGCGTTCTTTACTGTGATGTTGTGCAACTCGTCTCCGACAATTCTTGTAATTCTGACGTCACCGCGTCCAGGAACAGTAACTCTTGTCTTATTGGCAACCATGATCTGTTTCGGATCTGAAACTGATTTTTCTTTGAAAATGAAGTTTTTATCTGCAACTGCAACCAAGTGTACTCTACCAACGAACCAATCATCTGCTTTTCTGTACTGTCCACTCAGCAGTACAACAATAAAGGCGCTGTCCAATCTGGTCAGACCTTTCCGATCACCTGATTTCTTGGACTTAGGACTTTTCGATTTGTAGTGACCAAATTCTTTGCACCCAAAGCAGATCTTTTTCCGTCTTACCAATCTTCTTTTTCGCATAAAAAGCGCTGCCTCCCACTATTACTTCTCTTTCCATATCAAGTTATTTGCTCTTGATAACGTATGTGGTTATAGCTATGCCAGAATGTTCTATAGCCATAATCATAGGCACGTATTTCTCCGGTAGACCTGCTAGCAATATTGACCCTGTCCATTCGTCATCTATGTTGAAGCCGGTGCCTCTAAGTTGCTGACTTGTTTCTACAATCTGGTTTATATACGGATTCATTTAATCATAACATAACCTTGTAGAAATAAGAGTCCTTAACAAACTAATCCTTCGACTGAACCCACTGTCGTCGAACATCTGTTTTAACTGTGTCCATAGTTCGAAGGCCGTTTAGCCCTTTTAATGTGTACAGGGTGAGCAAATAAGAGAGGTGGGCGGTCATATCTCATAAAGCATTAGTCCTACAGATTTGAGGTAAAAAATTTCTTAAGAAAAGTGGCTAAGAGAAATTGCTGGAAAATATTTTCAAGCTTGTAAAGTGACCGCTAGAGGGCGCTGTGGTACCTCCAGATTACAAAATTAATGTTTGTGACACTTTTAGCCTAATAAATGTCTGCGGTATTAAAGATTTTTAGATTGTTAGGACTAAAATCTAACATTTTTGTTATTTTTTTGTTAAATGTCAAGTAAAGGAGTGGGGGGGGGTAAATATTAATACAGAAAATCGCTAATATTTCAAGTTTGGCTTGACTGATTTTAATCAACGAGGTGTCATTTTCAAGAGCTTATGTGCCTTTATAAAAGGCAATTTTAAGTGTCAGAACATAGTTTGTGTGTTGAACGCCAAGAGGGCGTTTTCTGAAATTACTACCTAAATATCGATTTTTCTCGAGTTTTTTAAATGGTGAGGTTTTCACCATTTTAGTTTTCACCACTGTAGTTTATGTTTCAATGTTCATTTAATAAAGTAAATAGCCTTATAACTTTGCATTTAAAAATTTCGAGAAAAATTTATATTTAGGTTGTAACTTAAGAAAACGCCCTCTTGCGACCAATACACAAACAATGTTCTGACACTTAAAATAGCTTTTAATAAGGGCACAAGCTCTTGAAGACGACTCCTCGTCGGTTGAAATCGTTCAAGCCAAACCTGAAATATTAGCGATTTTCTGTATTAATATTCACCCACCCCCACTCCTTTATTTGACATTTAACAAAAAAATGTACTAAACAAAAATGGTAGATTTTAGTCCAAACAATCTTAAAATGTTTAATACCGCAGATGTTATATAGTTGGGTAATTATTGTAAATGTGGCAGCGTCGCGGCAATAGTGTGGTGTGCGCGTGTGCGATGCCGGGGACAGATGTACAAGTATGAACGGAGAGCAAGCGGGTGTTGCGCTATTTGATTTTGATTTTGCTTATGGTTAAAAGTTGTAATTAAGTTCATTTTGATATAATAAAGAGTTAAGTTGGATTGAATCGTTTATTACCAAGATCATCGTTATAACATGGCGCAGTCAGAGTCAGAGTCAGAGTAGCTGAGTGGAAAATGGCAACAGAAAGTTCGAGAGCAAGAACAATGGAGCACGTGGCAATGGAAAATTTATCGCAGCCTAGACCGCTGGTGGTGCAAAGTTCTAAGAAATCTGATGACTGGACAAGGTTTAAGGAAGAATGGACAGACTATTATATTGCAACGGGGTGTAATTTAAAAACTGCGGAAGTACAAGTAGCAACTTTTAGGCATGTACTAGGAGCTCAAGGTCGTGAAATACTAAGAAACTTGGAACTAGGCGAGGAAGACAAAAAATCCCTAAATACTGTGATTAAAAAGTTGGATGATCATTTTTCACCGGCAACAAACCTCAGTGTGGAAAGAAATAATTTCAATTCAAGGATTCAAAGAACGGAGGAAGATTTTGAAACATTTTTAAATGACTTAAGGAGGTTGGCCAGTAAAGTGTGAGTATGGAAACCTCAAAGACACTTTAATAACTGATAGAATTGTTTGTGGAATAAAAGATGCAAAAACCAAGCAAAAACTTCTAAGTGAATGCAATTTAACCTTGGATAAAGCGATCCAGATATGTCAAGCAGCGGAAAGTACGGAAGCACACCTTCGGCAGTTGTATGATGGATCAAGTCATTTGGAGGTAGCTGGGATCAAGTCAACTAAACGTTGGGTACCACCAAACCAGGCACAGGGGAAGGCAGGACCATCGAGGTGGGAAGATGAAAGAGGATCAAGGATTTCAAGAAGTTATGGTACCAATTATGGGAAAGGAACGGATCATGACAGCTATCGCTCAAGAGGATTTGGTCGAGGCAGGCAGGAAGGGCAAGGATTAGGTAACTACATTAAAGACTGTAAATTTTGTGGTCATTCTCATTTAATAAAACAATGTCCTGCTTATGGTAAAACATGTATGAGATGTCAAAGGCTTAATAATTTTGCTAATAAGTGTACTAACAATGTTAGAGGTAGAGGAAATATTAGAGCTGTTAATTCTGTAGATAATGAAAATATCAAAGAAAATTTTGGAAAAACAGAGAGTAAACTTGAAAATAGAACTGGGTCTAATTATTTTTTGAGTATGCTGAGTCAAGAATCACAAAGTTGTAATATTGTGTCAGAGAATAATCAAAACAATTTCACAGTTAATGTTCAAATTGAGAATGATTTGATAATGTTCAAGTTGGACACAGGGTCTGATGTCAATGCAATACCTGAACATATTTTTGTCAAGCTACGTAAAAGGCCTGATCTCAAAAAATGGGATGGTAATTTATTAGGATATGGAGGTATGCCTTTAATTATTTTGGGCTGTTGTCAAATGCACGTAAAAATCAAGGATAGGTATCATAATTTAAATTTTGTTATTGTAAAAACAGCTGATCGACAATTACCTGTTTTGGGTGCACATACTATTGAAAATTTGGGTTTACTGAAGTCTGCAAAAAGTGCTATTCAAATAAATACAGTTGAAAATGTCCTGTGGGATGAAAAACAAAAAGTGCAGAGATTTATTGAGCAAAATTCAGATCTTTTTAAAGGAATTGGTGAAATAAAAGATAAGGAATATGAGTTTAATTTAAAACAGGATTATGAAGCAGCAATAGTTCCGTGCAGGAGAGTACCTTATCAGTTACTAAATCAATTAAAGACAGAATTGGACAGGATGGTAGAGGACAAAATTATTGAAAAAGTTAATGAACCAACAGAATTTGTTAATCCAGTTGTAGTAGTAAAAAAGCCTAATAATGAGATTCGTATTTGTCTAGATCCTAAACACTTAAATAAAGCTATTCGGCGTGAATATCAATTACTACCAACTTTTGAAGACTTAACCCATGATTTAAGTGGTTCGTGTTATTTTAGTACACTTGATGCAAGCAAAGGATTTTGGCAGATAAAATTAACAAAATATTCTTCATTATATACTACTTTTGCGACACCTTTCGGTAGATTTAGATTCTTAAGATTACCGTTTGGACTTAGCTGTGCACCAGAATTATTTCATAAAACTTTTTCTGATGTTTTTGGAGGCATTTCAGGAGTCAAAATTTATATCGATGATCTTATAATATTTGCGAAATCACCAGAAGAACATCATAAAATTCTAAATCAAGTTTTGCAGAGAGCTCGTGAATCAMGAGTACGGTTTAATAKAGAGAAAAGCAAAATTTTTGTCGACAAAGTAAAGTATGTGGGACATGTAATTTCAAAATATGGTATTCAACCAGATGATAGTAAAATTGAAGCTATTAATCAATTTCCAACACCAAAAAATGAGAAGGATTTGTCGAGATTCTTAGGGATGATGACGTACGTATCACGTTTTATTCCAAATTTGTCAAAGTTAACCGTGAATCTTAGACAGCTGAATAAGAGTAATGTAGTTTGGGACTGGAATAATGAGCATGAACGGGAATTTCAAGTTTTAAAAGGGATATTGATGAAAAAACCAGTTTTAAGATTTTTTGATGAAAGTAAAGAGGTTATATTATCTGTGGACAGTTCTAAGGATGGATTAGGAGCTGTGATCTTGCAAGATGGGGCACCAGTAGCTTATGCTTCTAAATCTTTAACAGAGGCTCAAGTAACATATGCACAAATTGAAAAAGAAGCACTGGCCATATTGCATGGATGTCAGCGATTCCATCAATTTGTATATGGTAGACAAGTTTTTGTGGAAACGGATCACAAACCGTTAGAATCAATATTTGAAAAAGAATTAAATAAATGTCCTTTACGCTTACAGCGAATATTATTAGCATTACAGCACTATGATCTTAAAGTCAAATATAAACCTGGTAAACATTTATATTTTGCGGATGGTTTATCACGCGCTACATATTGGGACAGTACCATTGATCTGAAGGAACGTGAAGTAGATATGCATTTAAATATAATAAATTACAGTTCAATCACACCGAAGTTGTTAAGTGAGTTAGAGCAAGAAACTTTAAATGATCCTGAATTAATAAGTTTGAGAAAAGTAATTTTGGATGGTTGGCCTGAATCAAAAAAGCAATTAAATGAAAATACTAGCATTTACTGGCAGTATAGAGATGAATTGTCAGTTGTTAATAATTTTATTGTCAGGGGTGATAGATTTGTAATTCCAAAGAAGTTGAGATCCAAAATTATTGAATTATTACACTATAATCATATGGGTATAAACAAAACCATATTAAGAGCTAATGAATCGGTTTTTTGGCCAGGTATTATAAAACAAATTACTGATACAGTAAGTAACTGTGAAACATGCTTGCAATTACAAAATTCTCTTCAAGCAGAACCATTATTAAATAGGGAATTAGCAGACAGACCATGGCAAATTGTTTTTGCTGACTTATTTGAACTAGGACAGAAACAGTATTTATTGAAGGTTGATAACTATAGCAAATACCCTGAAGTTTTTTGCTTAAACAATAATACTACTGGAACAGTTATAATAAATACTTTAAAAGCAATTTTTGCAAGACACGGTAAACCTGATGTGATGTACACGGATAATGGTCCACAATTTGTATGCAGTGAAGTACAAAACTTTTGTAGTGATTGGGATATCATTCACAAGACCAGTAGTCCACACAATCATCAATCAAATGGTTTCATTGAGCGTTATGTGCAGACAATTAAAAAACTGTTTAAGAAAGCTTTCATAGATCAAAAGGATTTAAGTTTAGTTCTTTTGGAATATCGTAATACGCCTATAAGTAGTTCACTACTGTCTCCGGCACAACTTCTATTTGGAAGAAAACTAAAAGGGATACTTCCTATGTCGGAAAGATTACTACATCCAAAAGAAAATCAAAAACAAATCAGGTATGAATTGGCAGACAGGCAAAGTAATCAGAAAAAATGTTACAATAGACATACCAGAAAATTAAGAACTTTAAATGTAAATGAATATGTTATGGTACAGCATCCCAAAGGTTATTGGGAAAAAGGGAGGATAGTAGATGTTGATGTTAATAGACCGAGATCTTACAAAGTTGTAATTTTTAAAACAGATCGTGTCTTTATTAGAAATAGAAAATTTTTAAGACCATATTCACCTAATAATGACTCTCAATATTCTGATAATTTTGACTTGTTATTCAAACACTACTTAGATGTAAATAAACGTGTAGTAAAAGAGAAAGCTGATAATGTACCAAATGTTAATGAAACTTGCCAGGAAGAGCCTGTAAAAGAGCAACCTTCTGTTCACAATCTACCAAATTTGAATGACAATCAAGAAACTACTCCAGAAAGCTCTTTTGCACACTCTCCACAAATTTATACTAGACCACGTAGAAACATTGTCAAACCTGTACGACTGAATGATTTCGATTGTACTTATAAAAGAACTTACACTCAAAAGAATTTGTAATATTATAAAATTCTTTGTAAGGAAGGAGATGTTATATAGTTGGGTAATTATTGTAAATGTGGCAGCGTCGCGGCAATAGTGTGGTGTGCGCGTGTGCGATGCCGGGGACAGATGTACAAGTATGAACGGAGAGCAAGCGGGTGTTGCGCTATTTGATTTTGATTTTGCTTATGGTTAAAAGTTGTAATTAAGTTCATTTTGATATAATAAAGAGTTAAGTTGGATTGAATCGTTTATTACCAAGATCATCGTTATAACAGCAGACATTTATTAGACTAAAAATGACACATTAATTTTATAATTTGTAGGTACCACAACGCCCTCTAGCGGTCACTTTACAAACTCTAAAATATTTTCCAGAAATTTTGGCCACTTTACTTAAGAAATTTTTTACCTCAAAGCTCTAGGCCTACTGGTTTATGAGATATGACCGACCACCACTCTTATTTACTCACCGTGTAACATAAACGCTAGGGTTGATTGTTAAGACTAACTTGGCCTTGGCTTTTTCATCTTCTTGTTTTGCTTTCGCTTCACGAGAAGCCTTTTCTGCAGTCATTGATTCTGAATTGTCTACCCCATGTGCTCCTTGCTCTTGTATGCAATGCTGCAACCCCTCAAGAACCAAGAAATTCTGCACGGCAAACGTCCATTCATCATAATTTTCACGGCCTTTTAGTCSCGGCACGTTTAACTGAAAACTGGTCATCTTGTGAAAAAACTGCCTACACACAATTTGTCTGTACTTTCTCTCGCTGTCTGTTTACTAAAACTGAAAAAAACACGCGTTTTCTAGACCCATAACCTAACGACTCTCAAGCGAACAACAAAAAACTTTGTTAAGTTGAAAGTTAACATATCAACTACTTTTCTATTAAAATAGATCACGCAGAGGCGCAGTTGCCAAATATTTTGTACTTAGACCATTTTAACAAGTTGTTGCTCTTGTCAAGTCACCTCAAAATCCGAATGCCAAAACTGTATAACTTCTGAATAAAAAGGCTTTAAATCTTTGGTATGACAGTTTCCCACGACATTTCCTACATCATTCAATTGATATATGTTATATAGCCAACTTAGCTGTTATACCCTTAAGTGCATCCGATAGCAAATAATACTTTCTCCAAACTTTTTCACCTTCTGTATATCTAACATCTCTTCTCAAATTATACTGCTTTTTATTTGTTTCATTTGCTTTATTTAGTTTGTTTTGAACTTCTTCGCTTAATCACAGACAGAAATTATTTGTATTGGTAGCAAAATTTTATTTAATGCAACAAAAAAATTAAGTTAATATAGTCCTAACAAAAATTTTTATTATTGTGGCAAATAAATAATTATATAGGGATATTTATGCATTTACTTACAAAAATTTTAAAATTAGGTTCGAATATATCAACATCAGATTAATTTAAGTTGTAGTATCTAGATATATTGTTCAGTAGGGAATAAAAAATTATATGTGGTACGTGGCTGGCTATAGGATTACTTTTCTTTGAATCGATTAGATCGAATTCCCTTCTTAAATTGTAATATTTCKGAAACAGTTTTCCTGTGCCAGTTTTGTGGTTGTTTTTATTTCTAATATGTGTGAAGTACAATAAATATCTTTATAATTAAAATGAACTTTTATAGGTTTAATATTACAGCTCTTTCAGTTGGAAATCCTATCGCTGCCGCCACCTCTTTGAAACGATCAATACCAATCCTGCAGTAAATAATACAAATTCAATATACGTGTATACATGAATAATCAAGCACCGAAATACATTCTTACCTTTTGCTCACGCTCGTTTCTAATGCATGGTCTACAATAATTTCTGTTAGCAGATCTTGTGCAGTAACATTCTGTTTATTATTGCTTTTATCTTGTGGCAAAATGGAACTGTCCTTACTACTTTTTTTTTGGATAATTAACTCTAGTTGTGTTTTTTGCTAGGCAGCTTTGCTGTATTGGCCAGCAGGTGTCTCCAAAATTTCTTGTTGTGTTAAACCTAATATTAATATTGCGTCTTGTCTACCGAACGAATTGTCTTCAAATGAAAATATACAGTACTATATGTCAGTGCACTATTTAATAAGCTATCATAAAATTTGATGAGGTGATTAATTTTATCAAGTGCTACACATTAAATACAAAATTAAAGTAATAAATTTTACTCAAAGGAGTATTTACCAAATACATACACTACGTTAGTAAATAACAGTAAAAAAAAAGTAAGCACTATTAAATTGAATATTTTGTTCTAGTGATAATAGCATGGATTAACAGAGCAGTTGCATGCATTTCAAGTAACTATAGAATTGTTATATACGTAACCGGGTGATTATGAATTACAGTAACGATCAGGGTAAGAATAAATCCTTTGCTTTAGTTGCGGTAAGGGATTTTTAATTTCCACCGGTCGGTTTAAATCCTTCGCTTGAATTGCGGTAAATAATTTTTGTGTTTGTCACAGGTGTCTGACGAAAAAGTTTGGAAATTAGGACTTGCAAAAACTTCCTGATTTGCGGTAAATAATATTMGAGGCCGTCACCAGTCTGCGTCGAGTACAGCTCTTTATTTATATATTAGGATTTGTAAAGAACAATACAATAAAACTACATGATGCACGATCCATTATTGTTTAATAATAAGTAAAACAAAATGTTAAAAACAAAGAATTTATTAAAATAATAAAAAATATTTAAAAAAGTTTATATGATTATAAAAACATACCCTACAAATATTACAAAAGTATATTTTAAACGTATCTATGCTAAATATTTATATGAAACGCATTTAATAAAATTAAGTCTTTTTATTTGTCTAGAATACTATAAAATTTTGTCAGATGTACAAGAATTAATCTTGCATTTAGTGTTACAATTTACTTTTGTTGAATTAATTTTTATATACATACTTATCAGTTTGTACATCTGCCAGACGGCTGATACAGGCCCGGTATGGATCTCCCGGGGGTTATGGTTGCAGATGTATGTCCGGGGTCCTGAGGCTGCATGGTTGATCGTCGTCCGTCTTCGGGGTGGGAGACGTACCAAGCCGTACGTGGCTCTGGAACAGGGCAGTAAGTTCCATTCCAGCCTTCCCGACGGTGATCAGAGCATCTCCAGGAGTCCCTTTGCGACGTTCCGGCGATTCGCCAAACAGGCGAATGAAGATGTCCCGATGTTGTCCTCGAGGTTCTGACGAAGCTCCAAACAAGCGAGCAAATAGGGCTGTCAAACGCTCTGGTTGCTGGATGGGCCCGGGCGTAGCGGGCAGCCTAGATATGAATGGTGGCACAGGCGACAACTTACGGTGGCCAAATATAATTCGGAGTCGGTGGAAGTGGCGACAGCAGCGCTGGTACAGGCGTTATCCGCAGGGATATCGGTCAGGATCTACGCGACTTCGTAGTAGGCCTGGTGCTTCTACTTTTCTGCCGTAATTCAGTCTGCATGGAGTGTAGCCAGTGATTTCGCTCTTAGATGTGTTGATCGCAAACCTGAGTTCCGGAAGGTACCGGTTCCACTTCCTGTGGTCTCTGTCGGCATACTGGCGGTCATTCGTCTGAAATCCTTGTTAGCACGTTAAATAGGGTTGGTGTGGGGTGAATACGGCGGGGTGAATTGGTGGTGGATCTCGTGGGCTGCAACTAAGTCCTGGAACATCTTGCTGACGTACTGTCCATTGTCGCAGACGAGCGTCCTCGGTGCGCCGAAGCGGCATGAGAATTCTCTCTTTGAAGGCTTGGAGTACGTTCTGGACGGTGGCGGTTCGGATAGCCTGCATTTCTACCCACTTCGTGAACCGGTCCCGAAATATATTTGTTACCACGAGCAGACCTAGGCAAAGGTCCGATTGAATCCGTGGAACTATTTCAGTTCATTTTACCCAGCGCCAGCCGCTGGACGTCTTTGTACTGGTTGCACGTCCTGCATTCTCGCACGTAGCGCTTTACATCCTTCAGCATTCCTGGCCAGAAATAGTTCTGGCTTATMCTGAAGGTCGTCTTCGTGACTCCCATGCATKCACTGCGTTGTGGCACTCCTGAATGGTTTCTGTTCGGTACCGCCTGGGTATGCAAAGTTTCTAGGCGGTCGTGTAGGCGCGATCCTCCCCTATAGAGTCCTCCGGAAATACTCGGTACAGCTTGTTTCCTTCGATTTTGTAATCGCTGTATTTCTCCGGCTGTTTCCTTACGGCCTTTCTCATTCGAATGTACCACGGACACGGTGTCCTTCGTTATAATACTGACCGGGCTTTCTCGGATTGGATCTCCGGAGCGTGCGTCGGTCACCTGGTTTAGGTTGCCTTTTCTGTATCGGACTTTGAAGTCGTATTGCTGTAATTCTAGGGCCCACCTCGCTAGTCTTCCTGTGGGCTTTTGTAGGGAGTGTAACCAGCGGAGACTTCGACGATCGGTCAGGACTGTAAACTTGTATTCCTCTAAGTATCGCCGGAGTTTACTGATGGCCCATACGATCGCCAACAGCTCCTTCTCGGTGACGAAATAGTCTTTCTCTGCCTTCGTCAGAGTACGGCTAATGAAAGCTATGGGGCGCTCTCCGTCCTCGATATCCTGGGTGAGGGCTCCAATCCCAAAGTCACTCGCATCGGTCTGTACAATAAATTTTCTCTTGAAATCCGGGCAGGCGAGCACGGGAGCTTTCTTTAACGTCTGGAAGGCCTCGTGTTGGGCGGTATCACACACGAATTTTATTCCCGTAGAAAGGAGCGAGGTGAGCGGTGCTGCAACAACGGAGGAGTTAGGAACAACATATTTTCTGTACCACGATATTATCCCTAAAAATCTCCTTAGTTCCCTCACATTGCGAGGTGGCTGTAGGGCGGCTATTCCGGCTATTTATATATACCTCGCGTCCTAGGTACTTCAGTGCTGTTTGGTCAAAAGTGCATTTATCCGGATTGATTCGGAGGCCGGCCGCTCGCAAGCGGACAAAGACCTTGCATATATGATCCAGGTGCTCGACGAAGGTCTGGCTGACAATGATAATATATCATCTAAATAGGCAACGACGMTTGGCTCCAATTCAGGCCCTATGACTTTATCTAACAGTCTGGAACAACTCCCCACATTTCCAGCACATTCTGGCGCGGACGGTCATATACTTGGGAGGTGATCGGCATCGTTCTCCTGGGTAGCGGTGGAAGTGCCATCTTGCGTGGGCCAACTCCGGCGGAGTTGAGACGCCCTATCTCGTGTAGCGGTAATCGGTCTGGCAGGATCGAGGGGTTTGGGTGGCCGGTCAGCAGTTCCCCGTCGTGCGGAACATATCCTCCGATGTATTCAATTTCACTTCCGTCGGTGTCGGTCTGGGGAGTCGTGGTGCTGATTTCCCCGGGGCTCGGGGCGGTGCTGGTCCTGGGGCCGGTGCCGGTCCTAACTGGCGGGTCGGTAAATGGTGTCGGTTCGTTCAGGTCTTCCAATTCCTTTAGGGCCTCGTCCATTTCGGCCACCAGGTGGGTGATTGAAAATCTAGGCTGTCCATGTTCGAAGCGACCTGAAACAAAAGAGAACTGCTAGTTGTTGCGGAAGCTTTTTCCCTTTTATAGCCGCATGAAGGTAGTGGGAGGCCGGTGGTCGGATGGTGATACCTGCGTGCGCATACGGTTCGACACCTGAAAAGGGAAGGGGAAGAAAGAAAGAAAACCAATCTCTAATTCCGGGGCGGTTTTTTTGTTTATTATGTAAATTTGTAGATAAGGACCCGACGGTCCTTGGCCACACGGTAGCGGAAAGCCTTCTTGCTTGGCTATCCGGCAGGAAGGAGGTCCTGTGCCGCTTCCTTAAGCCCAGCCGGCCATTCATGGAAAGTCCCCGGCTTTGCCGCCATGGCCTGTTTAAGTGTCGGGGCGCTTAAAACAGGACCGGCTGACGTGGAGGTGGTGGCCGCATCGGTATTTGGGAGCCTCCTCTTTCCTGTGGGCCAGCGTCCGGGCCTCGTCGGTTTCCGAAGGACGGCTTCCGGACAGTCCAACTCCTTCTTCGCTACCCTCTTCGCCGGCCCTGGTTGGTCCTTGTCCCGGCGGTTTACAGTCGGAGGGGCGGCGGCGGCTGGCTCTGAGACCTGTTCTTGGGCCTTGGCCTGCGGATCGACCAAATGGTGCGGGGCCCCCGGTATTGTCGGGTTGAGCCGTCCCTCCTTTGCCAGTTGTTTGGCAAGGCAGGCCTTTTCGGTAAGTTTTTGGTGCAGGTTGTTTATTATTTTCTCGGCCGGGGGGTGCACAAGTTTTGTCCAGGGGTTTGGCATTCTTAGAAGGAGGTATGGTACTGTTTAAGATCTGGGATGTGGACACGGGACAGCACTCTACCGCTTGCATCTTTCTAACTGTAAACAACCGGTGAAACAACGCGGTGTACCGTATATGGCCCGGAAAATTTTGGTGCAAGCTTTGTGGCAAACCCCTGAGCTCGGATGAGAGCGGGTGCTCTCTTTTCAGTACTTTATCCCCAACCCGACATCGCCATTCTCGCTGCCTGAGATTATAATGATGACTCTGTGTGGTGAAGGCGCGGGCTAGGTTCAGTCTCACTAGTCGGTAAATGTCTTGAAGTCGGTCTAAACGGTTACGGTGGTTTTGTCGGTTCTCCTCGGTTTCGGCGTGGCTCATATCGGGGTTGCTCTGGCATTCTTAGTACAGGCTTCCTGGTAGCTCAAACTCCCGACCATAGTTCAGGAAGGCGGGAGAATATCAGGTGCTTTCGTGTTGTACGCTGTTGATGGCCATGGGTAGTGACGGCAGATGCTGGTCCCATTTTCGGCGGTCGGTATCGCAGAATTGGGCGATCATGGTCTTGATGGTACGATTTGATCGTTCGACGGGATTGTCTTGGGGTGTGTAGGGCGGGGTAAAACGGTGCGTGATACCAAACTGCTGTAACAGTTGTTTAAAGTTCCGGTTGTCATATTGGACACCGTTGTCGGAGATGAGGGTCTTCGGGGTTCCGAAACGGGTAATGACTTCCTCGAACAGTGCCTGGCTTACGGTAACGGGAGTTGCTCTGCGCTGTGCTCTTGCCTGTATCCACTTGGTGAAACGGTCTTGAAACATGACAATATATCAGTGGACCTATTAGGTCGGTAATATCGGTTTCCCATGGAAAACGGTTTGGCGTCGGTTAAAGTAGCTCTGGGGTTTTCTGCTGCGATACTTTAAGACGCTGGCAGTGTAAGCACCCTCGGACATACTTCACGGCATCTCGGAACATTCCTGGCCAGTAATATATCTGTGTCAGTCGGGCGATCGTCTTGGCGATTACCAAATGTCCGGCAGTCGGTGCGTCGTGGATTTCTTCCAACACACGGCACCGGAGGGGTTTTGGTACCCACAATTTCCATGGGTCCGATAGTTGTCCTCTTTTATCAGGTTGTCGAAAAAGTGACGGTATAGCCGGTTATTGATGATACGGGAATTAATCCGGGTGCTGGCGGACCTCGGTGCTTCGGCGTCTGTACCAGGAGCAGTTCTGTTGATCCTCGTCAGCGGTTTTATTTTGTTCTGGAAATTCGGTTACCCCGACCTTGGTGGTTGGCAGCGGGTCCTTCGACAGTGTGTCGGCTACTTTGTTGAGAACCCCCTTACGGTATTTGATGTTCAATTAGAGGCAATGAAGACCTGAAACAATATGAAAAATATAAAAATACTGATATAGTTAATACAAATTCTTCGTTAGCAAATCATTTATTGCCATTAAAACACACTGCCTCTTTAAATAATTTCAAATTCTTTACATATTTGTAATAAATCCTCGAAATTAAATTTTTTAGAAATTTTTGAAATATATAAAATTGTAGATAACGCTAATTTTACAATTTTGAATGATTTTTGTAATTTTAGTTCTATTCTAAATTCTTTATTTGATCATTGATTTCATGTTTGTGCATTTGGCATGCAGGCTACTTTTTTGTTTGAAGTCAAGATTGCTTGTTTCGATTTTGACGTCAGTTTTATAAATTCTTTTGTATTTCTTTTTTACATAATGAGGCACCGATGATGGCTAATTATAGCTGAAAGCACTTTGCCTATTTATTTTTTATATATAGTTGATTTGATAGACTTCGGGGAGATTTATTGTAGAAGAAAACATTACTAGTCTGCTAGAAAGAGCTGAAACTTCCTCTGTCAGAAGTTTGTAACCTGACGTTTGAATTGCTTCCTGCAATCTTTCTCAAACTTGATACATAAAATGTTGACTGTATAGCTTACACTTGTTAATTACATTTCTTTACGAAAAACACTTTTTCAAAGGTTGATGGTTTATTTTAAAATAACAAAGGTTGGTTACATAGTACATATCAAAGCAGCAATCGAATTATCCTTAGAGTTATAAACAAGAACAATAGACATATATAAAAGACCTACACTAAAGAATACACTTTGCAGCTAACTATGACTAAAACAAATAAAACTATATTATCCATGGTTTTTGGACTTGAAGGCTTTGTGTTGAAAGTACACTTTTATCTTTACGTTTTGCCAGATATCGTGCCTGATTCAATAGGACACATGTAAACTTCACCTGAAAAAGTCAGGCAGAGCTTCTGGCACGACGTAAAGATCAAATACTTTCAAGTCAAGGCCTTCAAGCCGGAAATAATGGATTATAGAATATTTTGTTATGAACCCTTCTATTTATAAATAAAAAATATAGCGTAATATAAAAAATGTCTCCATTCGTACCTGTGGATGGAGTATTGCAAGATGCGTCTACTTAGCTGGTCAAATAAAGAACTTTATTAAATTCACAAAATGTTAAAAAAACAATGTAACCTGTATTAGGGTTTTTGCCGGCTGTTTGAGTATGTTAAAAAAACGTATAAAAATACTAATGCTAATGCTTTGTCGCAAAACTGTTATCCCTAGCTCAAACAAAATATTATATTCTTAATTCTCAGTAAAAATATTAATCATCTCGTTTGTGTTTCTTCTTGTATTCATTCTGTATAAAGACTTTTATCGTCAACCAATCTTTGTTTTGTAGTAGCTCAGGGTATTTAGATTTCAGTTCTTCACATTCAATCCGTTTTGGAGGCTTACTACCCTTGATATGATTTTTGAAAAACTTTTTTACTACTTCTTTCTGTTTATTTGTCTAAGGAATCAATGTGCGCACTTTTCCTTTTCTAGGTACAGGAAGAGGGGAATGTGCAGTGTCTGAGACAGAAGAATTGGCAGTACTAGGTACATTAGGGAGCAATAATTCATTGAGTTCTGATTGCGGAGCTTCATCTTCACTGTCGTCACTTTTTCCGCTACCATTCAGTAGATCTTCCTCCATATTGATATTTATTTCATCACGTGACTTTCCCTTGTATTTATTTGCACCCCCTTTTTCCATCAGTAATAATAGTTTAGATATCTTAGCTATTTGATACACATCATCAGGAAGTCGATAAGAACTCTTATGAACTCCAGGGGTGTGCCCCATAAATGACGCCAATTGTTCTATTTCATTTTCCGATAAATTAAAGAGTTGAGATAGGGTAGCAAGGTGCTTACGCAGTAGGTGTTGTGGTGACCTAGTTAGCGCAAGGCTAACCGAAATACAAACAGTAGTAAGCAGGTCAGCAAGAATGCGACAATTGCTGAGCATGCAGTTCCGTGTTTATATTTCCGTAAACAGTGCGTAGTAAATAGTTTGTTATTAGTGGAAAGTAAGGCAGTTAATAGTATAAATAGGAAAATATTGTTAGACGTAATTAGTGAGTAGTTAGTACGTAGCCACTGTGATACTGATGTAGAATCGTAATAAATTGCGTAACTCGCCATTTGATGTTTCCATCGAAACATCCCTGCCGGATGGACCAGCTACCCCACATCGGTAACAGCAGTGGTAACCACCACCGCAATGTAATAGCCGATGGCTGTTTTGCTCCACAACGGTTTGCATGTTTACTTAAAATTTTATATCCAATAACGTGAGTTGATGTGTTCGGTTTCGCAAATAAATAAGGATTTTCATTAGGAACATAATCTTTCCGCACTGAGAGTAAAACATTAATGTGAGTTTGAACGTCACTACTAAATAAAACAAGCACTCCCCTGCCACGCTTCCCTCTTATTACAACTCGTTTCAGGTTTCTCATGAGAATCCGTTCTGCAGAGGAAACTACAGCCGTAAATTATTCATATGTTTTTTTTCAGTACCATTATCAAATCTCCAATTTGACTCAAAAAGTCGAATTAGTGTTTTAAGGTTCGCTGCAATTTCTGCTGAAGGAATTACGGAATCTGAAGAATGTTTTTTATAAGCAAAAGAAATGGCTATATCGCAGCATTGTTTCAAAGATGTAGCAATATTAAATGCAAAAGTGGGTGACATGTACACATCCTTTTGAGGGTCGTACCTTCCTATGTGCTTAGCCGTTTCTACAAAACAATCAGAATATTTTGGTTGAAGTGCTGAAAACAAAGTCGTAATTTCTGGTTCAAGCTTTCTAACTTCAAGAAGCATTTTTGCAAGTTCTCTCATCTTGCGAGATGTGACATGAGTGAAATGTTTTTCTCTGTGTACATTTAAATATCTTGCTCCAAATGAACATATTAAAATATCGTTTTTTGCTTCCAAGGTTATTTTATCTGCACGCATGTGAGAAAATACTTCTGTCTTTAAACGTGGATCAACCCTAATATTCGTTAGTAGTTTTGATTGACCAGCAACCTGAGCACCGCCTGTACATTGTCTTCCAGAACATTTTTTTCTATGACGATACAAAAGTTTTGAAGAAAAAACCCAAGGCAGATATCGCAAGGCAGCACCTATCTGTTTGGAATATGTGATTGTCTTACGGGTTTAAAACAGTCTTCACCCATTAAAAATTCCCTTTTCTTCGTAATTTATCTAACAAATGTCTTCGTTCTTTGCTTTTGACTGGTTTAGACAGCATTTGTGCAATAGCTAGTTCTGAAGAATGATTCCTTATAACGTGACGAGAGAAGTTCTGGACTGCTGTCTCGCAAAAGTAGCAATGGTCTGGTTTACGTTTGTAAGGCTTTTTACTGTGTTGTATGTTATTTCCAGTAGTTTCTTCTGCAATACATTTCAAATTCTTATTTTCGACTGTAGTTTCCTCTTCGCTGAACAAACTCGACACGTTTACATCTTGTTTACTTTTCTGTAATCTTGTCCTTCTGCGCGGCAGAAAGTTAATAATAACACAGTCCTGAAAAGAAGACCTTAAATTTTGAAAAAATAACAAATCCTCCGTGGAAAATTTATGGGTTATATTACATAATATTAAAATAATAATTAATAAGCACTACGTATGTATGTATCAAATACCATTGACGGATATACAAACAGTGTGCAAAGATGAAATACAAAACTTAAGAATCTCATGTGTGCAAAGATGTCATATGTCATAAAACAATCATGTAGTTGCTGTATGTATGTCTGCCGACAGTAGGCAGTACATACTTTTTATAAAATTAAGAAAATTGGTTCTCAAATGTTTATAAAGAAAATGCTACCTTTTCAGTCTATTGGCCATTGCAAGTAAACTTCTGAATAAAATTAATGCACCACTCTCATTTCTTCACATAGTTCAAATGAAACTGTTTTGTTTATTATGTTGTCTGTCCCACAAATATGTGGTGGGCTTTTTTCATTTTTTAATTTGCCGCMTGCTTATTAAAAATTATAAAAATGCAAAAAAAACCTTCAGCATATTTGAGAGACAGTTTTATATGAATTATGTGAGGAAACGATAGTGGTGCATAGTAGTTTATGTAAAAACAAGAGAATGAGTTCATTTTGTACTTCATTATGCTTACGTCTTCGCTGGGTTCATAGTCAGAATCACTCGCAGATGTCGCATATGGATCTTTCGGAGTTGCCAGTCCTATGTCATCGTAAGACGTCATGTATTCAGGAGATAGTGGTATGACATTACTGTTTTCAAAATGATATAGTTCTTTTGAAGTTGTCAGTATTTTGTCATCGTAAGACACCTCGCCTTCAGAAGATGTTGGTACAACATTACTGGCATCAAAACGATGCAAATCTTTGGGAGATGTCGGTACTAAGTCATCATAAAACACGTTGGTACGGTCATCACGTTAGGTTAAACCCAAAACTTGTTCAGATTAAATAGGTAATGTGACGATACTTTAACCACATCCGCGCCGCGTTCGGATCTACCAACAGAAGTAATGAGTCGGTGTGCGGCTGCGCGAGAAGTACGAAAGAACAGGCGACCGCGCGTTTTCAAGAGTGAAGAATGCAGAGACAAGTAACATTAAATGTAACTTTCATTTTACATAAAAAAACTATCTATTTAGTTTTCCAAGAGTTTATGTACATAATTAGATTAGTATTCATTAAAATCGTTGCCAACAATCAGCGTTTAGCTTCTTTCCGTTAACCCTCCCGTTACAGTATCTATAAAACGGTTATAATAGAGGGTTTCTTCATTTTCATGTAACCGCTTAAATTATTAGTACCCATTATATGAGATAGTATAGAATATATACAAGGCTTCTATAAATGATTCACGCAACCCAGGCGGCGTTTTTTCTTTGTGCCGCCTTTTTGTAGCTGCTGCCAAGCTGTCAATATGCACGCGATAGTACTGAAGGTTACAGATCAATGTCACACCACAGCTCTGAAATGTAAGCACTACAGAATACGTTGAAAATACACACTCTCAGGCGTTTTCTCATATTAAAATATATTAAATAGTTGAAAAATCGACAGATGACAAGTATACGTCACTTTCCTGAGGTGGCAAATTGATTTAATCGATAATTTCCATAAGCGCCCTGGATGCAATAATCATTTATAGAAGCCCTTTATTAGCCGACTAATATTAATGGATAAACATAAAACCGATTAACCGGTAAACTGGAACTGGTTAACCGGTCAATTTAAACCGGTTAACAGTTTTATCCCGGTTAACCATCATAGGCCGGTTAACCGGTTAAAGTACACCGCTTAAGGTAAACCGGTCAACCGGTTAATTTTAACCGTTTAACCGAGGTTTTGTTCATGTCTATGAAAACAGGTTTTTTCATAACAGGTTAAATTCGTTGTAACCGCCAAACCGTATACGGCGATCACTGTTGACAGCACTAATTTTAACTGATTCTCGCGTGGATTTGCAATATTAGGTGCACATATTTAAATGTAACCGATACATGATATCAAACACCGAATATCAGGTGCTGCAGTCCAACGTATAGCAGATATTTTTTGAAACTACAAAAAGGATTAATGGTACATACCTAGTTTGTAAAAACAAGCTCGTGTAATCAGCTGGCAATTCGGTGTTGTCGGGTCGCTAATATGGAGTTCATCCACGCTCCTAGCGGATATCAAAGGAGCGAAAACTTTATATATTTAAAATCGAGTGAATTTAAATATATATTTTAAAAATATGTATTATTTTTTATATAAAATAATTAGTATAATTATATATTTCCGCAATTGGAATGTATGTATTTTTGCACAAAAAATATATATTTGCAAATTATAATTTATATATTTGATCAAACAAATATTACACTTAAAGATTTTTTATTACTGACAATAACGCATATATTTATAAAAAATATTAAAGTCTCAAACGGCGCCTCGTAGGTTGAGGCGCTTGGTGTCGGTAAATCACTGTTACACAAAACGCGCAACCCATTTAAAGTTGATTTGTTTTAAGCAAACAAAGTAAGCAATAAATACAGATATCTCTTTCCCACAAAATATAAAAATAAAGCAATCCAGCCTTCAAAACAATTTAAAAACTTAAACTTCATACATGCACACAAAATAAAATAAAGTTAATATTATGTAACAATAAGGTAACACAATACCTACTTTTTATACAGGGTGAATCATTAAATAATTTTACAACATTTAAAATGACAGTATTGACAATTTTGCTTGTGTGCCTAATTTTATGCGATTCCCAGGTAGAGTGCTTAATTACTTGTAAATATAACGCGTACTTTAAAAGAAATTCAAATGTTGCAGAAAATTAGGATAGGAACCTCGAATGTTACTTTTAATTTGCCTACAAATTTTTGGGCAAATATTGCTTGAACTTTTAAATTGTTGGAATAATTTTGCTGCCAGGCGAAAGCATTTTATTATTTATATTGGCCACCTCGGATGCCTAAATTAATTTAAGTATTGACGAATATTTTTGCTTTCTATTAGTGTTATCCTGGTTTCCATTGAAATTGTCGGAGCCACCTAAAAGTTCGTTTTTCCAATTAGAACATCGTCATTTGTGTATACGTTTTCAACAAATCCAGTCGTGTATTTTATCGCACACATTTTCAAAGTTACACTTGGCTCAGCGGATGTGTCGTCTTAACCCCAAACTAAAAGCTTTTTGTCAAAATCATTAACCTCTTCAGAAGGAAGCTCATGTTTTGCTTGTGCAGTGCAGTTATTATAAGATTGGCAGCTTCCAGTAGCTGATATATTGTCTAATTTTCCAGCCAAAATTTGTCTAAGGGACAAGCGAAAATTACGCATAGTTGGATTTCTGTTGAAACTTTCCTTGCTTCTGACTAGCAAAGAAGAAGAATTTCTAGCGTATCCTGARATAAACGCCTTGTCATTAAATACTGTTCGTTTTTAGGTCGTCGTACAACCACAACAATGATGCAAGGCCTTTAAAGTAAGGGGGTATTTTATTGTCGTTTTTTTTTCAGCTTATTACAGTTTCAAATATGTGCCTTAGTAGATTGATAACGTAGTGTGTCTTCAGATAAAGGAACTCCACATTTATTTTTTGTACGGAAAGATGTACTACTGAGAGCGTCAAATGTGTTATTGAGAAATAGAATGAAGCCGGCTGTGGCTTTAGCATTACTATTAATTTGTTTTTTAGCTATAGCTATATGGCAGCATTTCATTTTTTGGAAGCTATTTGGGTTTATGAATATCGTTAAGCTTCAATATGCTAAAAATTGTTGCTTACGGTCCATGTCGCAAATGTATCGCCATGAAATCACACTACCGTTGAATTTAAAACCATTTGCGAGCAATTGCTTTCTGATGATTTTGACTAAATGTGGTACGTCTTAAATAAAAAACACTTTCTGTTGCGACGTATATATAATAAATGCATATTTCATCATCTTTGAGCATATTTTGTTAAACATTACATATTTGAGCATATTCTTCTAAATTTGCCAAAATGGAAGAATAGATCAGATATAATCTGGGTTTAAAAGCAAATTAGTACTTGTAGGTACAATAAACCTGCACTTTGTGGTCGGGATTATGCTAGTAGAGATGCGGTTTCCGGTAATAGGATGCCGTTACCTAAACTAGGAGGAACCTATAAAATTGAAAACTTTTCTTCTAAAACGAATTACACGAAAACAAATACCCGACGAAAGCATTTTGGTGAATATTTTAAATCATGTTAAGAACCAACTACTGTGGCCCCCTATAATCAGGATCTAAAAGCTAACAAATTATGGTGTACATTGGTTGGGTATCTGTCTTAATTTATCTATGCTTGTACGACGCAGGACATCCGTTTCCCCCGCCTTCGTGTCCTTCGTGCCTGCATAGTATGCATCTTGCTACGTTTTTGCGGTCTCTACGGTTGTGCCCTCTTTCCGTGCATTTATAGCACACAGTTATTTGCCGTATATCCAATGTCCTAGCAACGAAAGCATTTCGTTACATTTATTCGTTCTTCTAGCCTGTACTGTGGCAGACCGATTTTAATTTGAGCAGTTTTTTGCCTGTTCTTCCTCTATCTTGATCGTGGTCGCCTGTTTGCCGCCGCGCATTGGTCTAAGCGCCTTTCAAGCGCGGCTTTATTCTCATCTACTCTAGTGATCGGGTTCTGGAGTGCTTTAACACCCACCATGTTGGATATGCCTTCTACCGTTTTTTTTTCAGGTCTTTGGCTCACCATGCTTTGTAATAGCAGCGGGGAAAGGTAGGATCGGTGGATCTGGTGCAGGAAACAGAAAGCTTACCACTAGCTAATACTAGAGCTTGCTCACCTGAGTAATTACACTGCTGAGGTCGGTCGCCAGACTGAACTGGTCACAACGACTTCCTTGAGCAATGAAGTGAAGGATCGCGGACTTAGACAAACATACGGCCGTGGAATGAAACTTGGCTAATGCCCGGTTTGTAACTTCGTTTACATTCTCCTCRTACTTGGGGGGGGGGCAAGAAACCCGAATACTAACTTTTAATCCTTTCAATATTTACAAAAAGAATGGTAACTAACTAAAATATTTCATTACAACCATAAAAGAAATAAATGCGGCGGATTTGCGTGGTCAAATGAATGCTCGGTAGCTTTTGATCGAGTAAAAAAGATTTTGTCATCATTTCCTATTTTAGTGCATTACAACCCTGAGTTACCAGTGGTCCTCACGGTAGACAGTTCATTTTATTGTGTTGGTGCCATGATTTCACACCAGTACAGTAAAGACGATGAACGACATATAGCATTCGCTTCCCAAATGTTAAGTAAAAGCCAACAGAACTACTCTCAAGTAGAAAAAGAAGCTTTAGCAATAATTGTTGGAATAAAAAAGTTTTTCCAGTACCTTTATGGTTGTAAATTCGTCATTAGAACAGATGCTAAATGTTTAATAGCATTATTTGGGAATAAAAAAAGTTTGCCAATTCTGACTGCACATAGATAGCAGCGTTGGGCTTTGTTTTTGTCTAGTTTTTCATACGAGATTGAACACATTAAGTCAAAAGATAACAAGGCTGATGTGCTTCCAAGATTACCCTTGAATGAATTTGTTAAAGAGGATGATTGCACAAATCATTATCTGAATTGCATCACATCTAATGACGAGTTGCCTAATGACTGGAAACAAATCCAGATTGCATCTGCTAAAGATGGTGTAATTTCAAGTATTTTTGAATATTTAAGATTAGGTTGGCCCAAAATGATTGAGGAAAAATTTGAACCTCACATTAAATTTAAAAATAATGTTTCTATTGTTGATAACTGCCTGATGCTGGGTCATACCCTTAAAGTTGAGGAAGATTTTTTAAAAACCCTTCACTCGACGCATTTTGGGGATGGTCAAGACAAAAAGTCTAGCCCGCTCTTACGTATGGTGGCCTCATATCGATAGTGACATCGAGAATATGATCAAATGTTGTAAATTTTGTTTAAAAGCACAAAACTCTCCCACGAAATCACCTTTGAAAAGTTTGGAATACCCACAAAGACCTTGGCAGCGAATCCATATTGATTATTTAGGCCCTATTTTTTAAAAATATCATATTTTGGTTGTAATTGACGCATACAGCAAATGGCCCGAGACATAGATAACAACAAATACTACTTCAGTCAACACAATTAAATTATTGAGGGAAACGTTTGCTCGATTCGGACTACCTGAGAGTATAGTAACTGATAATGCTACTAATTTTAAGTCTCAAGATTTCCAAACGTTTTTACAGAAAAACCTGTTACAACAATGTTTTGAAATATTTCCAAATAACATTTTCAACTTTCCCCGTATTGTTAGAGTTGTCTTCTTTGCATTTTCCATCGTTTAATCACGTCGGCTTTTCCAGTGGAATACCTTGGCAACGTAAATATTTCTAATGTTTCGATTTAGTATCTGAACTTCCCCGTATTGCCAGAATTCTCTTCAAAGTATTTTTTCTTTCGCACCTGCATTTCCAGTGGAATATGCTTGTTGTGGACCACTTTTTACCGCGCCGTCGACAAAAACCGCGAGAGATTAATGCGAATCAGTGTGGTTTCCACGAGCCGTTAGATTCGTATTTGGTAGCATTTGAAACAGGTGTGTTGTGAAAATTCGCTGATCGGTCTATGAACATATTATGCAACGTTCATCCAAAAGTTTTGGGATTATCCGACCAACGAATTCTATTTGGACGCTAGAAGCTATTGGTTGTTTCGTTTGAGCTTCGTCCAAGCCGCTTTTGCGGGATTTAAATCACAACGCCACACGTTTCGCTCGATATTGTTTCTTATAAGAACCCTCTTGAGAGGTGAGTGTTATAATCGATTCTTTTTGGCTTTGTTGTAAGTCGAATTTGTAACTATAGGGTTCTTTTCACGTTCTTGATTGGGATCGATTGTTCGAACTGCTTTTGTGAACGATTGCTTTCCTTCACTGGTTCCTGGATTCGTTGGAGGCCGCTGATCATACCACGTTTTCCCGAACATTCTATCGAACACGCCAGGGATTCTGGAGGTCATCTTACCAGAACCGAACCAGCTGAGTCCCGAATCGAGGGGTTTTCAAGGTTCTCTAGGATTCAACCCACTGCTTGCGTAACAGATAWGTCGACACTAGTTTCTAGTTCAAATTGACGGTTTTATGGGGTTTTGCCGAG
Organism: Rhyzopertha dominica; assembly: GCA_025024175.1. Classification (NCBI taxonomy): domain Eukaryota; kingdom Metazoa; phylum Arthropoda; class Insecta; order Coleoptera; family Bostrichidae; genus Rhyzopertha; species Rhyzopertha dominica. The sequence continues at coordinate 11,456,291 of QCXZ01000086.1, read as the reverse complement.
ATTTTATAGCTTAATCTTTCCAACTTTTAGATCATAAATTAACTTACTCCAGGTCAACGTCATTCAATCATTGTTTATTAAGATTTCGTTTGATAAAGTACAGTAATTGCAATTTTAATTAATATTACATATTGTTTAAGTGTAAAATACATATATAATTTAATGTTACATAACATTTAAATCAGACTTAACTTAATTCGCCACTTATACATCTCACTTGTTCACTTGTTTTTTTTTATTTCTGAAAGAACAATTTGTAAAGGGAAGAACTTGTAAACGTACGTGTGCACACTAACGGTATTCCATCGCTATCCCTGAGACAAAAGAAAAGGTACATTTATAAAAAATTGTATTCATATTATCGCGAACGCATACTTACCTTATTAATKCAATAAGCTTTAATTTTTTTAAGGATACTTACCCTGTTATTTTATAGCGTATATTTGATTTAATAATCTTTTTGCATTTTAATATATTAAATTCATTTCTAATTTTGTATTCGCACTTCTGACAATAAATCTTGTGTTGCTTTTGGGTGATACCGTACGCTTTTTTTATACTCGTCTCTTACAGTTGCGGTTGGATCACTTGGGGTGGTGTTTTGGGAATTTTAGCGATGTTAGTTGGTAAATTAGCGACACTTAGGCAGTTCAGCTCTTCTAGTGATTGAATTTCCGCTCAACTTTCTTGGTTTTGTTATTTATAAATATTTTGGAGGTAAATAAACCAAGTGGCGCTCKCATTTCTAACGGAKTAATTTGGTTAATTTCTTGATAACCACGACCCGTCTCCACAGAGCTAGAAGGCACTCAATTACCTCCAAATATTCGCGCGGAATCTTTAACCTGGGATCAATTGCGAGAGCTTTTGTTTATTGTTGTTTCGTGAACGTCACGTTAAAAATCACGTAGAATTTAAGGAAATTCCTCCATTCAGTCCTGCTTCTATGGTTAAGCTAAAAATTGTGTTAAAACTATAAAAAAGCCTTAATTAAAGTAATCGATAATAGCTCAATCGAAAAATTGGATCTGACCTTGAACAATTTTTTATTGTCATATCGCATCATACCTCATTGTACAACGGGCGTACCCCCAGCTGAATTAATATTGCTTCGCAAGCCAAGGACTGTTTTAGATTTTATTAAAAATGTAAATGTATCTAATACTAACTGTGTACCCAAAAATGTACTTAGTAATGTTGTTAATATGCAAGGGAAGCAAGCTAAATACTATGCGGCGAAGGGGAGAAGGGAGGTTTGTGTAGACGAAACTGTAGCTGTACGAGACTACAGAATTGTAAACAAACCGTCATGGATAAAGGGTGTTATAAAAAAGAAAATATATTCTAAAACTTACTTTGTTTACTTCATTAGGCAAAACATGGCGTAGACACAAATCAAATTATAGACTATAATTTCTCTGTAAAAACTAAGATTAACGTTAACGCTATTGCAACTGATAAAGTGAATGATAGTGTTAGTGAAACAGGAAGTGGCTCAGTGCAAAACAATGCTTCAGATATATAAGATATATAACGATGTGGACGTTTCGGGGATTAGACGAAGCAAAAGGAATCTAGACAAGAAAATTAATTATAAGGTTATTTAATAAGTTAAATTGTAACATGACTAATTTAGTAACTAGGTTTAAGTTATAAAAGAGGGGTAGTGTAGGATATTTGTACATAAGATATGTTAGGTTGGTAGTAATACCGGAAATGTCAACTACGCATGTACGGCATGTTCGCAAGGGGATTGTTTCCGTATTCATTATCATATATGGCGTCAAGTTATTGTGGACTGTTTATCGTCGACCGTGCTGTGAAATAATGAAACATTCAATCTAAATAAGATAAATCAAAAAACTATGGCTGATAACCCCGGCCGTAGGGGCGGGGCTCACCTAGCTCTGAGAGCGAAGTGATAGTGCAAACGGGAAAACAAAACATGACCTTAGAGGAAAAATACGCTGATCTTTTGAGATTCATAGAGAAGGATCTGGACCCAACGAGAAGATTGAGCAAATATTCCACAGCGGCCCTCAAGCAGAAAATTACGGAGTTTGCATTCGAGCAAGTGTCCATAAAGGGAGAAAATAAATACCTAAGAGAGGAAGTGGAGAATTTGAGGGAAAAGGTCCAGACTCTAACGGACCAAATTAAATCAAAACAAACTGTGAGCGGGACAGTCGCGCCAGTGCAAATGTCATTCGCGGAAGCGCTAGGATCCAAAAAGAAAAACAACATGGAACAAGCAATACAGAAGGTAAACAGTGTACCCAAAACAACACTGTTTATAACATCAAAAAAAGGAGAGGACGCGAAAAAGATTCAGGACGCTTTTACAAAGGCGATTGATCCGACTAAAGATGGGATCAAGGTACGCGGGATGAGGGCAGCTGGAAAGGTTCTGATAGTGGAAACCAACACCGAAAGAGACGCACAAAAGATTGTAAACAACAAAGAGATAGAGAAAAGCCTAAAATGTGAACCACCCAGGAAAAGACGTCCGCTTATGATAGTGTACGACGTACCTACTAAGCTGACAGAGGAGAAGTTCATAGAAAGCGCGTTCTCCCAAAATTTTGCGGAAATAATAGATAAAGAACAATTTGAGGAAAACTTTATTGTAAGGTTTAAATCGGGTCCCAGGGAAAAGCCTACTGTCCACTACGTCGTGGAAATCAGCCCGATGCTGCGGAAAGCGCTCCTGCAACAGGGAAGATTGTTTGTAGGATTCAGGTCCCTCGCTGCCAAAGACTATTTGGTTGTGCCGAGGTGTAATAGATGTCAAGATCTGGGGCATGTATCACAACACTGCGCCCAGAAAGATGAAGTCTGCGCACACTGCGGAAAGGGCGGACATCGCAAAGCCGAATGCCCAGAAAAGAGCAAGGCAAGAACGTGCATACCGTGCCAGAAGAGAGGCAAACCGTGCAATAAAGATCTTAAACAATGTGGTACATACAAAGTCTTGGTGGACAGACTGATCGAAAAGACCGATTATGGATATTAAAACCATAGCCAGTCGAAACGGGGAAAATCCTGAAACTGAAACACCAAGAAAATCCAGACGTAGACCACCTTGTAAAATAAAGAGAGATTATCTGCGGGCTAAAGCATTTTGGGCAAAGAAATGCGCAGAACGTAGTATAACGGAATTACACGAAATAACTCAAAACAAACCGGAGAAAAAAGATCAAAGAGAGACAAAAGGCCGGGAGGAAAGCATGGATCCTCAGGAGAGGACAGATGTCCAAAAACAGAAAACACCTGGGGCAGGAATCTGGAAGAAGATAACGAAAATGACAAAATTAACTAAGAAAAAGACAGAAAAGAAGCAGAGGGAACCGGTGACCCGTATCTCTGCAGAGACCTCGCGTGTGACTGAGGAGCCGGAAACCCGGATTCCTGCAGAAACCGCACAAGATATAAATGAAATAATGCAGACTGCCCCAAGTGAAACGGCGACAAAGAACGAAAGACCAACCTGTTATGAGAAAAGGAACATAGCAGAGGTGTATCTCGATGTGGAAGACAATATGCGGCTGAGTAGGCTGGAAGAAATGGGGAACATGATGCTAGCAGCCAGACATCTAGTGCGTACTCTACACGAGGGAGGTGAATGCGTCGCCTTTCCGATACCACAGACGATCGATAGGCTTCAGCTAAGATGTGTGAATCTTCCCACAGAGCCGGGACATTTGATGGGGTTAGTGAAGCGTGTGTACCACAGACGAGGTGAGTGTTTTGACTTGAATCAAACATACGTTGACTTTGTAAAATCGCACGGACGCGTAGTGTTCGATCATAAAAAGGAATGGCCGGAGTGTTACATACTTGTTAGACATCCGTAGTAATAAGTAATAATACATATATTAGACTAGGACAAATAAACGCGGCCAGAAGTGCGACGGTTACACAAGAAATAGAAAGAATAGCGGGAGATTTAAAACTTGACATTATTTGCGTCCAGGAACCACACAGTAAAGGTGGAAAAATGTACGGACTACCTGTGCGGGTGCAACAGCTGGCAGAAGGTGAACGACCAATGGCCGTGACTCTCATCACCAACAGAAGCATCACAGGAACTCTAATTAGACAGCATACAGACTCACACTGCGTGTGCGTGGAAGTGAAAGCGGAAGGACTAAACTTCATACTGCTTAACCAGTATTTCCAATTCGCAGACCCCATAGATGTACACCTGAGGAAAACCCGAAACATACTGCAGGACTACCCCAACGAAAAGGTCATAATCACTGCTGACGTAAATGCAAAGTCAGTAATGTGGCATTGCTACAACACGGATGACAAGGGAGAAGAGGTTGAGATGCAGATTGCCGAGTGTGATCTGGAGGTTATAAATAAAGCGAACAACCCGCCTACCTATAGAGGCAGGGCCGGGGCGCACACCAACATAGATGTGACGCTGGTGAGAGCTGGCATGAACGTAATACATGAATGGAAGGTGGAAGATATGATGACCTCCAGTGACCACAACGTGATACACATGAGGGTGGGGACTGATGAAATCGCTAACATCTAAAATAAAAAGGGCAATGGACGCGTCCATCCCAAAAGTAATGCGCTATACGAAAACAGGAAATAAAAAGTGGACTGCCCGTATAGCAGCACTCAGAAAAACCGCAAGAAGAGCAAGGAAGCTGTATCAGAGGTCACTGACAGCAGAAGAAAAACAACAAAACTTGCAGATATATAGGGCAGCTAAAAGAAATTATGAACTCGAACTGTGGCAAGAAAAAGCACAAACATGGCAGACGTTCATAGACGAATGTTTGCAGACGGATGTACGGGGAACGCCGTACAAATTAGTAACCGAAAAAGTGAAATCACCAACAGGGTTGTCGACCCTTCGCTCAAGCGAAGGAGTAATGACAAAAAACTGGAGAGAATCCATTGAAGTTCTGATGGATACTTTGTTGCCATCCGATGCTCCTCTGAGAGAGACTCCCATGCAGGAGGATATGCGAATGGGCATGGTGAGGGAGTACGGCGCGAACCACACGAGTCCTCCGTTCCGAATCGAGGAACTGCTCGCGGCAATAGATAAAATGAGGAAAAGGAAAGCGCCGGGCCTGGATGAGGTGCAGGCTGAGGTGCTCCAATTCCTTAAGAATGACATTGCCGGGGAACTACTCGCAGTATGCAACCAGTGTATGAGACAGAGGAGATTTCCAACGATCTGGAAACGGGCCGACCTGGTGGTACTGTATAAGGGTGGTGATAAGGACCCGGAACAGCCAAAATCTTACCGACCAATATGCCTCCTAAGCAACCTGGCAAAAATCCTTGAGCGGCTGATCTGCAACAGAATAAAGGAACACAGGGCAGAAAGGGGACTACTACACCCCGATCAGTATGGCTTTAGGCCGGAGTCATCTACAGAGGATGCCCTTAATAGGGTTGTGCGGGAGATTGAGGAATCAAAAGCAAAATATGTGATAGTGACTTTCATAGACATAGCCGGCGCGTTTGACAATTTGTGGCGGCCGGCTCTGTTTAAGGAGTTAAGAGACATGGAGTGCCCGGGTGACGTGTACGGGATGCTTAAAAATTACTGCCAGGACAGATACGTGGTGATGCGATGTCCCGGTGATGTCGTGTCCAAGCGCATAACAAAAGGGTGTCCCCAGGGATCGATCTGCGGACCGGTCTTCTGGGACATCATAATGGACAGGCTTCTGACGGTACTGAGTGACACCACAGAGGCGAAGGCAGGTATCGCGTATGCGGACGATCTGGCACTAATTATAGAAGGGAACTCTAGAATTGAATTGGAAGAGAGAACTAGTGGCGCAATGAAGGTGCTGGATGAGTGGTGTAGGGCAAATAAAATGAACATTGCGATTAACAGAACTCATTACGCCCTGATGAAAGGGACCCTTACGAGGGACCCAATTATAAAACTAGGGGACGCACATATAAAAAGATGCGCCACGACCGGCTACCTCGGCGTCAACATGGACGAAAAGAGGAACTTCCTCAGCCACGTGGAGCAGGCCAGCGGGAAAGCATCAAGGCTGATGCACAAGATTGCAAGTATGGCAAAGAGAGAACATAGAATGCCGCTAGCGACCATGCGCATATATATGAATTCTGTAATGGCATCGATAGCGGGGTCTGGAGCCAGTGTGTGGGCACACCGCCTACTACTGGTCAAACCCAAGGACACAATACGTAGAGCCCAGAGGGGGGTACTCGTCCGACTATCCGGGGCCTTTTCGACAACGTCGTTTTTGGCCCTGGCGGTGATAATGGACGTGCTGCCCCTGGATCTTGAAGTGAGGAGAAGGGCAGCTAACTACTGGCTGAGGAAGAATAATCTCGACAGGGTGCGGAGCCTTCTGGGCGGTGTTCAAGCAAACTCCAAAAAAGAAATATCCGCCGCAATACAAGCAGAATGGGATAGAGAGTGGCAGCAAAGTGAGAAAGGGGAGAGGGTAAGAACCATCTTCCCTACGATAGCCCACAGAAGAGACATGAACCATCTGGACTCGACCCAGGGCCTGGTCCATTTTCTAAGCGGTCATGGGCCGTATGCGGTTAACCTACACAGGTTTGGACTAAGAGAGGAACCAACCTGCGGATGTGGGGAAGTAGGAACGCCTGATCATGTGGTTTATCTCTGTCCGCTTGCGGACGCTGAGGTGGAGAACCTGAGAAGGCAGCTAGGGGATACGAACACCGCGCGGATACTCCGCCAACCGGAAAAAGCGGGGCTCTTGCAAAGGCTGGCGGACAGGGTGTCTCGCGCACAGCAAGAGACATACAACACAGAAAGAGGGAGAAGATGAGATAAGATGCTTCCCTCCGGGGGTAACCACTGGAGTGCAGTCACAAATACCGGCAAGGTGGGGTCCATGGACCAGGGGTTCGTGCAGGAATCCGTGGGAGCCCTTGGAATCGTGGACACCACCGGGAAGACTTTAGTATAGGTTAGTTTTAGGTTAGGCTTAATAGATTAGGTCAATTTTAACCGCAAATAAGTACTGTCGGGGACACTTTGTTAGAGTAAGATAACACTTGTGCAAGGTTAAAGACAAAAAAAATAAAAAAAAAATTTAACAAGTCGTCTTGCAACAAGCGCCACCTCCCCGAGGTTAGGGGCGGGCAACGAAACCTAGGTCCCGTCCATGGGGCGTAATAAAAATCCGGCTAAGAGCGCGCAAGACACAAAACAAAAACAAATTGGGGATACCACGGCCTGTTTTAAAATTTTAGGCAACAGGTCCGTAAGAGGTTAGAAAATGCAAAAAAAAATGCGTCCCGACTGTGCCTGGTACAGGCGCCGGCTTACCGACGTCCAGCAACACCCGGACCAGTTCCCCGATTACCGAATCATCGACGACCGACTATACCGCCATTTCTTCGACAACCAGCTGAAGGACGAGGAGCTAGCCGAACCATGGAAACTGTGCGTACCGAAACCGCRCCSCCGTCGTGTGTTGGAAGAGAACCACGACGCACCAACCGCCGGACATTTAGGGATCGCGAAGACGATAGCCCGTCTGGCACAGCGKTACTACTGGCCYGGAATGTTCCGGGATGCCGTGAAGTATGTCCGAGGATGCTTGCACTGCCAGCGCTTCAAAGTGTCGCAGCAGAAAACACCGGGACTACTTCAGCCAACGCCGAACCGCCTGCCATGGGAGACCGTTAGTACCGACCTAGTGGGACCGCTTCCCCGCTCTACGCGAGGAAACCGTTACCTGGCCGTTTTCAGGACCGTTTTACAAAATGGATCCAAGTAAAGGCGCTCCGCCGAGCTACCGCCGCCACCGTTAGCCAGGCTCTGTTTGAAGAAGTTATCACCCGTTTTGGTACACTGAAGGCCGTCATCTCCGATAACGGTGTACAATACGATAGCCGAACCTTCAAACAACTGCTACAAGAGTTTGGCATAACACACCGTCTCACCCCACCGTATACCCCGCAGGATAATCCAGTAGAACGTGCCAACGGGACGCTCAAGACCATGATTGCGCAATTCTGCGACGCCGACGACCGAAGGTAGGACCATCACTTACCATCATTAATGATGGCGGTCAACAGCGTCCAGCATGAGAGCACAGGTTTCTCTCCCGCCTTCCTAAATTACGGTCGGGAATACGACCTACCAGGGAGCCTACACCGTGAAAATCAGAGGACCACCGATGCCGAGGCCGCCCCCAGCAATGACCAACGCCAGAATCACCGAAACCGTTTGGATAAGCTTCAAGACATCTACCGATTGGTAAGGCTAAACTTGTCCCGCGCTTTCACCGCCCAGAGTCACCACTACAATCTTAGAAGGCGGGAATGGCGATGTAGGGTCGGGGATAAGGTCTTGAAACAAGAGCATCCACTCTCCTCCGGGTCACAGGGGTATGCCGCCAAGCTTGCGCCAAAATTTTCCGGGCCGTATACCGTTTACCGCGTGCTATCTCCAGTCGTGTATAGTTTAAAGGATGCAAGCGGTAAAATTACACCCCGGGTACACATAAGGGACCTTAAATGTACCACGTACCTTCGCAGAATGCCGAACCACCGAACAGAAACCGCCCATGTCCCGACCGAGAAGGGGGCAAAACGAAGGAAAAAGGAGCACGCCCAGACCCGGCTCACAAAAACGCTGGCAAAGGAAGGGCGACTCCACCCGATGATCAACGGCGCACCGGCCCACCTGAAGAGCACGGCCGACGGGATGGGAGACGGGGGACCGTCCAAACCATGGAGGGAAGCGCGCGCCACCCCGAGCCTGGACAGCTTGGACGTGGTGATACGCAAGTTGAAACCACCTCCTATGGTCCCCTCGGGCTCCCAACGGACTAACACGTCCAAACGTCAAGATGCTCCAGTTGCCGTTCCGCCCCCGCCAGAAGTCCGGATGCCGGACATGCCCATCATCGGCTCCCATGGATCGCCCGCCGCCGGCCCGTTCCCCTTCAATTTACCCGACGCCGTTCCGCCCCCGCCGGAAGCCCGAACACCAGATGTGCTGACCCGGCCCGGCAACCCGCCAGTCACCCTAGGTCCGGCCACGCTGGAGGCCCAACTAGCCACCGAGGCAAGGCCCTTCCAGGAATGGCCTAGGGAACTGCAGGAGGCAGCTCAACAGTTGCTTCCGGGGGACTGGCCCGAGGCGAAGGCCTTCCGCTTCCGACCTTATGGGAACAAAAACCGTATAAAGCTGTTCCGAATAAAAGAAAAAAAATTGACTAAAATAAATGTTCCGAAATACATGGTGGTTTTAATTCCCTTCTTTTCAGCTATAAGAGCAAGAGTCAGGGGACCCTCAAGTTAGTTCTCACCCGGACAGCAGCCTGCCACCAGCATGAACAGCCCGACTCTGGAACTATCTACTCCGGACCTGGTCGCCGAGATGACCCGAGCTCTAGAAGAACTCGGGGGGGCGTGGGACCGAACCCGAATCCCACCGAACCAGCAACCGCATCACCGGACCGTCCGCACCCGAGCATCACCGAGTCAACCGCCACATCAGCAGGGGGACCATCCATGGACGTCACAAGGGCGACCATCACCTCTTCCGGCACAACTCCGACAAAGATCGCCGACCCTGGCGCATCCTCCGCTACTCCGCCGCAACCGATGGACGTGGATCCGACCGCCGACTCCACCGTTGAGTACATCGGCGGATACGTTCCCCACGATGGAGAACTTCTCACGGGGCACCCAAATCCCGCCATACTCCCGGACAAGCTGCCCTTGCACGAAATTGGGCGTCTGAATACCGCCGGGGAACTACTGCTCCACGCCCGGTTGGCCTTCCACCGATATCCCGGTGAAAGGGCAGGATCCCCAATCCGTTACATGCCCATCCGGCCGAATATGTGCTGGAAATGCGGAGAGGTCGGACACTTCCGAAGCACGTGCACCAACCTAGGGACTATCTTTTGCTCCAGGTGCGGCCATATAGGGGTGCAATCGTACGACTGCTCATGTGCCGGAGTACTGGTGAGAGAAGCCTGCAGGCCGAAGGTAGACCGACGACATCCACCCCGGTACTCGCCCCGACGGAAGCACTTCCATAGCCGCTCCGCACCGAAGAAGGGCGTCCACTCCACCCCGAAGGATGACGTCCACTCCACCTCGAAGGATGACGTCAACTCCACCCCGAAGGATGACGTCCACTCCACCTCGAAGGATGTCACCCGCACCACAGCGATGGACGACGCCCACTCCACTCCGAAGATCGACTAACGACAAAACCCGCGAACCGCGACTACGTTTTTTTATTATTATTGTATAGAGTCCGCCGGTTAAGTTTATTTTTTCTATTGAAATATTTTAGTTGTAAGGTAATAAAGTTTAGTTGTTGTATTTAGCAGGAAAATAAAAAGTTAATTTCCGGATTCTTTCCCCCCCCCCCCCGGTTTTCCGTATTCAGGCAGTTCTCAGCTCGCCGTGTTGTGGTGCATATCAACGAGAGACCAGGTGAGTGAGCTCTAGGCTTAGCACTTATATTGTGGTGGCCTTCCTATCTATAACCGATCCCTGATATCCCACCGTCACCGACTGTGGAGCGTGCTGCATACTTGCTTTGTAAGCGGTTCGTTCGCAGTAGACAGGGAGAATTGCCCGCTTGGTATTTGCCGCATACTAGATTTGTAGGCGGCCCGTACCTCGTGAGTAATTTTCTTACGTCACCAACCGATTCCGKCCGTGGAGACCGTCTGTTGTGGGTGCGCCGCATGCTAGATTTGTAGGCGGTTCGCCCGTGGCAGGCTGGGAGAGCTATCCGCTTGGTATTTGCCGCATGCTAGATTTGTAGGCGGCCCGTACCTCGTGAATAGCTTTCTTACGTCACCAACCGACCCTGACCGTGGAGACCGTCTGTTGTGGGTGCGCCGCATGCTAGATATGTAGGCGGTTCGCCCGTGGCAGACAGGGAGAGCTGTCCGCTTGGTATTTGCCGCATGCTAGGTTTGTAGGCGGCCCGTACCTCGTGAATAGCTTTCTTACGTCATCCACCGTTCTTTACTGACACCGACTAAGGGGACCGTCTGTTGTGGGTGCGCCGCATGCTAGATTTGTAGGCGGTTCGCCCGTAGCAGATAGGGAGAGTTGTCCACTTGGTGTTTGCCGCATGCTAGGTTTGTAGGCGGCCCATACCTCGTGAACGGCTTTCTTACGTCACCAACCGTTATTACCGACACCCGACATCGACTGTAGACTGTTACGCCTCCGTCCGTTCCTTACCTACTCCGTCAACCAACCCACAACCCTGTCTGAGAACATAACCCACCTGCGTCACCAGATATAACACGCTCACTCAGTTTTGTTACCGCTTGCACCGCTTTTTCTCACGCTTGATTGTACCGTAACCGTAGTAATAGTAGACCCGTTTCATATCACCGTATTGCATAACCGTAATTTTGCTTGGCTGGGCACCGCATGTGAGGGGGGGCCGTTACATAATTTAGTATAGACGTCTTTGTTGCATGTGTAATAAATTTTTATTGAAGAGTAATAAACTGTGTTTATAGGTTCTTGTTGGTTTTTCTTTCTGCTCAGCACCACCGCACCCCGCTAACACCTTTCTTTCAGCTTATGGCATTCACCCTCGAGGGTTGTTCCCTGGAGTGCCGGTCTCCACTGTAGCTGCCCTGGTCTGTGTGCTAAGGGGGATAGTGCACAGGAATCTGAGGAGCATACCTCAGTATAATAAAAAACTGGCGCCCGAGAAACCGTTTTGACGCCTAGCTTAGTGCTTACGTCACTACCGTGCCGCTCATTGCGTAKCCGTCCGACCTTCCGCCCTCCGATCCGAAGGCCCGTTCCGCCGCTCAACGAAAAAGGCGTCACAGTATTCTGAACTTCCCCGTATTGCCAGAATTCTCTTCAAAGTATTTTTTCTTTCGCACCTGCATTTCCAGTGGAATATGCTTGCTGTGGACCACTTTTTACCGCGCCGTCGACAAAAACCGCGAGAGATTAATGCGAATCAGTGTGGTTTCCACGAGCCATTAGATTCGTATTTGGTAGCATTTGAAACAGGTGTGTTGTGAAAATTCGCTGATGGGTCTATGAACATATTGTGCAACGTTCATCCAAAAGTTTTGGGATTATCCGACCAACGAATTCTATTTGGACGCTAGAAGCTATTGGTTGTTTCGTTTGAGCTTCGTCCAAGCCGCTTTTGCGGGATTTAAATCACAACGCCACACGTTTCGCTAGATATTGTTTCTCGTAAGAACCCTCTTTTTGGCTTTGTTGTAAGACGAATTTGTAACTATAGGGTTCTTTTCACGTTCTTGATTGTGATCGATTGTTCGAACTGCTTTTGTGAACGATTGCTTTCCTTGACTGGTTCGTGGATTCGTTGGAGGCCGCTGATCATACCACGTTTTCCCGAACATTCTATTGAACACGCCAGGGATTCTGGAGGTCATCTTACCAGAACCGAACCAGCTGAGTCCCGAATCGAGGGGTTTTCAAGGTTCTCTAGGATTCAACCCACTGCTTGCGTAACAGATAAGTCGACACTAGTTTCTAGTTCAAATTGACGGTTTTATGCGGTTTTGCCGAGATTTTATAGCTTAATCTTTCCAACTTTTAGATCATAAATTAACTTACTCCAGGTCAATGTTATTCAATCATTGTTTATTAAGATTTCGTTTGATAAAGTACAGTAATTGCAATTTTAATTAATATTACATATTGTTTAAGTGTAAAATACATATATAATTTAATGTTACATAACATTTAAATCAGACTTAACTTAATTCGCCACTTATACATCTCACTTGTTCACTTGTTTTTTTTTATTTCTGAAAGAACAATTTGTAAAGGGAAGAACTTGTAAACGTACGTGTGCACACTAACGGTATTCCATCGCTATCCCTGAGACAAAAGAAAAGGTACATTTATAAAAAATTGTATTCATATTATCGCGAACGCATACTTACCTTATTAATCCAACAAGCTTTAATTTTTTAAGGATACTTACCTTATTATTTTATAGCGTATATTTGATTTAATAATCCTTTTGCATTTTAATATATTAAATTCATTTCTAATTTTGTATTCGCACTTCTGACAATAAATCTTGTGTTGCTTTTGGGTGAAACCGTACGCTTTTTTTATACTCGTCTCTTACAGTTGCGGTTGGATCACTTGGGTGGTGTTTTGGGAATTTTAGCGATGTTAGTTGGTAAATTAGCGACACTTAGGCAGTTCAGCTCTTCTAGTGATTGAATTTCCGCTCAACTTTCTTGGTTTTGTTATTTATAAATATTTTGGAGGTAAATAAACCAAGTGGCGCTCACATTTCTAACGGAATAATTTGGTTAATTTCTTGATAACCACGACCCGTCTCCACAGAGCTAGAAGGCACTCAATTACCTCCAAATATTCGCGCGGAATCTTTAACCTGGGATCAATTGCGAGAGCTTTTGTTTATTGTTGTTTCGTGAACGTCACGTTAAAAATCACGTAAAATTTAAGGAAATTCCTCCATTTAGTCCTGCTTCTATGGTTAAGCTAAAAATTGTGTTAAAACTATCAAAAAAGCGTTAATTAAAGTAATCGATAATAGCTCAATCGAAAAATTGGATCTGACCTTGAACAATTTTTTATTGTCATATCGCTCATACCTCATTGTACAACGGGCGTACCCCCAGCTGAATTAATATTGCTTCGCAAGCCAAGGACTGTTTTAGATTTTATTAAAAATGTAAATGTATCTAATACTAACTCTGTACCCAAAAATGTACTTAGTAATGTTGTTAATATGCAAGGGAAGCAAGCTAAATACTATGCGGCGAAGGGGAGAAGGGAGGTTTGTGTGGACGAAACTGTAGCTGTACGAGACTACAGAATTGTAAACAAACCGTCATGGATAAAGGGTGTTATAAAAAAGAAAATATATTCTAAAACTTACTTTGTTTACTTCATTAGGCAAAACATGGCGTAGACACAAATCAAATTATAGACTATAATTTCTCTGTAAAAACTAAGATTAACGTTAACGCTATTGCAACTGATAAAGTGAATGATAGTGTTAGTGAAACAGGAAGTGGCTCAGTGCAAAACAATGCTTCAGATATTGTAAACGATGTGGACGTTTCGGGGATTAGACGAAGCAAAAGGAATCTAGACAAGAAAATTAATTATAAGGTTATTTAATAAGTTAAATTGTAACATGACTAATTTAGTAACTAGGTTTAAGTTATAAAAGAGGGGTAGTGTAGGATATTTGTACATAAGATATGTTAGGTTGGTAGTAATACCGGAAATGTCAACTACGCATGTACGGCATGTTCGCAAGGGGATTGTTTCCGTATTTATTATCATATATGGCGTCAAGCATCACGGCTGAGTACTGTATACGGCACTGCAGAACAAGAATACACCGCTCCCCTTTAAGTGGAGTTATTCTTTGCGTACCACCCTGAACTCTGCCTACAGACATCACAAGTGGCGACGGGAATTACTCCGTTTAATTTAACTCGTGGTCACACTATTCTCGAGACCCGAACGATATACTTTTTGACAACCAAATTTCTGAAAAATACGTAAAAGACCACGTGGACAAAACTAAACTATTATATGATAATCTCAAAATTAAATTAGATGAAAAGAAAAAAAAATGCCCAAAAACATAAACTAGATACACCATTCGCACCAGGTCAAACAATATATTTTACTCCGAATGAAGACCGCACAGCAAAGTCAGATTAAAAGTATTTAGGCCCCGCAAAGATTTTAACAATAAATCCCGACAATACTGTACGATTCAGTACAAGCACAAAGACATAAAATTACATACACAAAGACTTAGACATCATCTTGTTTCAGACTTACCGCACACCTTTTAATTGGATTTTCCACGGTAATAACGATCCAAGTAATTATTCACAAATTAGACCCAGATAACCCTGGAATGTTTATTCAACCAATTGGCAAAGCAAAAACCACTCTGTCTCACTGGACAATAGTTAAACCTCATATACCATATTTAAAAAGGATACTGAAAACCCTAAATCAAATTGATAATGAAACTACCTACGGTGCTCATCTTTGTCAACAACTGTTTGAACGTATCGAAGATACCTTGGAACACATAATATTTAATAATAATAATAATAATAATAATAATAAATCGTTTTATTCAGCTGCTATTACATAATGTTACATGAAAAGAAAAATGATAATTAGTAAAATTCTAATTAATACATAATAATTACGTTATTGATGATGATAGATAGCAGACTGAAAAGGAGAAATAGTCACTGCTTGTGAAACTGACGTTACACAAGACAATGGTCTTCCCTACCCCCTTACTACTGATTACAGAGAAAAAAATGTATTGTAACGCAGATGACGAACATTTTCTTTTCCTTTAGGATGACACTTAGCAAAAAGGTTACAGAAGTTTTACAATAAAAAATATATAAAAAAGAAATTTACTTAAATTAAGAAACTAAAATTGAATGATTTCTGAATAAGTGATTTTAATCGTAACTTGAAGGTGTTTAGACTACATGCAGTGATCAGATCAAAAACCATATTCAATACCTTAGAGACTATGTAGGAGAAAGGTCGTTTAAACATTGTAGTTCGATGTTGTGGTATTGTAGCTACATTGATTTGCCTTACATTTAAAGAGTGTATTTCCTGCCTGAAGACTATTTTTTTGAAAAGGTACTCAGGTTGTTTAGTGCGAATTAGATTGTAGCACAGTACGCCATAGTCCAGAAATCTATTCTGCACCACAGACGGCCACCCCAAATTATTTTTATATGCTGTAATTGAAGTGTTTTTCTTCAGATTATAAATCAGTCTAATACATGAATTTTGTATTCTTTGGAGTCTCTTATTATTATATTTTGTAAGGCACGGACCATACACAGTACTGCAGATGTTTACATAACAAGTGACTGACAAAGCTTAATTTTCACGTGCTGACTTAACAGATGAGAATGATGATAAATTAATTTTAAATTATAAAAAGAAGATTTAATAACCTTATTGACTTGTGTATCAAAACGTAAATAACTATCAAGATACACTCCTAGATTTTTACATGTGGTAATCAGTTGTAGATTTTCACCATCTATTTTTACATTTATTAAATGACTAAAGTCACTTTTTAAATGGTGCGGACCAAAAAGCATAATTTGAGATTTAGATGGGTTCAGAGTTAAACAATAGTTATTAGCTACGTGGGAGAGAGATTCCAAATCTTGATTTATTCTGTTATTTACCATCTGTACCTCCGTATGATAGTAGGATAAATAAATTTGCGTATCGTCCGCATAGAAGTGACTGGCACAATACTTTAGTGAATTTTTGAACTGATAAGTATAAATAGCAAACAACAATGGTCCGAGTACAGAGCCTTGTGGAACCCCATTAGTTATTTTTAAATTACTGGAGATTAATCCTTTATATACCACTGACTGCTGTCTATTTTGTAAGTATGATGACATAAACTGAACTGCTTTATCACTAAAACGTATATAATGAAGCATTCCAATTAGCAATCTGTGATTAACACGGTCAAAAGCCTTGGAGAAATCTAACAAGACTAGGGTAGTCAGCATTTTATTATCTGTTGCAGTTAAAATATCATCAGTAACGCACAATAGAGCTGTCGAACAGCTGTGACCACTCCTAAATCCTGATTGGTTAGAAGGTAAAATATTATGAGATTCCAAGTGATGCTTAATTTGAGAATACAAAATTTTTTCAAAGACTTTTGAGAGTAATAGTAAAATGCTTATTGGTCGAAGATCTTTTAATTCAGTCGGACAACTGCATTTAGGCAAAGGAACTACATAAGCTGACTTCCATTGATCCGGAAATACACCCACTTCAATGGAGAAATTTATGAGGTGGGTGATATATTTAATTATTGTCGGACAACATAATAATATTTTAATACCCAATCCATCTACTCCTATAGCCTGTGATTTCTCTGATAATAGAGTTTTATAGACGTCATCTTCTGTTGTAAGTTCAAAATTAAACTCACTCGCACCCGGAATTACTGAGGTAAGGAATATGTTTAGCGTTTCTGTATTAGGACTGTTATTAGTATTTGAAACAGATACAAGGTAATTGTTAATTGCAGTGATATCCGCCAAATCATCAGGTATTTGATTTTTATTTTTTATTGGGTGAATAAATATTAAGTTTCTTTAACTCCTTGAAAATGGTTTTCGAACATTTACCATGCATTAATACATGATTCAAATAAGCCTTCTTTTCGCGTTTTATAGCTTGATTAGTAAAATTTCGCAGTTCTTTAAAATACTCCCAGTGAGCAAGCAGGCGAGTTCTCTTAAACCTATTTAAGGCCTTGTCCCTTAGTCTTCCCAGAAATCTAATGCTGTCCGTGTACCAAGGGCTTGATCTTTTACGATTTGCTTGTAATTTAATAGATTTCATTGGTGCATGCTTATCAAACAAGTTCACTAATAAATTTCTGAAAATATCAATCTTACGGTTAATGTCCCAGGTACTGAATATTGTCCAAAAAGGTGTATTCTGTAAATCTTCATTAAAATGTATTTGATTGATATGTTCTAAACTCCGATAAAATTCGGTCTCACTAGGGGTATCTATACAGGCATCAGATGTGATGGTTAAAATTACTAGAGAGTGATCTGTACCAATATCACTGCAATCCCGTACCTCAGAACTTATTTTATCAAAGGAAAGATTACCTACACCGACATCTAGCAAATTTTCCGCTAATTTGGATGTTCTAGTAGCAGTGTTTACATATTGCAAGAACCCGTAAGATTCTACCAAATTTGTAAGTACCGTAGCTGCAGTAGTATTTGGAAGCAACAAATCTACATTTAAGTCACCGCAGCATAGTAACTGATCATACTTAATCAGGGCTGCATCGATACAGTCCACAAAGATATCAAGAAACGGAATTACCGCTTGCTTAGGCGGTCTATATACAACTCCCATTATTGCTTTCCATTCATTTATAGATAACTCAACCCACATCTGTTCAACGTCACCCACTGGCAACGAAGTATTTAGCGCTGCCTTAAATGATTTATTCACATAAATAGCTATCCCACCCCCTCGTTCCAATCGATCTTTTCTAAACAAATTGTAATTTTCTATATCAATAGCATGATCAAGTACGTTGTCATTTAGCCATGTTTCAGTTAGAAATATTACATCAAAGCGTTCCGATTGGACCATCTCACGCAAGTGCATAATCTTCGGCACAAGTGACCTAACATTTAAATTACAAACTTTAAATCTTTTGACCTTACCGTTTACTGCAGTAAACATAAAAGCTTATATGAGAGAAATGAAAAGGTAGTAACAATAAAAATGGTAACAAATAAGGATAAAAGAGTAAATACGAAATGAAAGCGGCCAATTCAGCCGTCCACAGTATACACCTATAAATATGACTTGCATAGACTAGGCAGTAAAGCACATCCAAAATCAATCTCCCTCTACCAACTATATAAACAAGTACACAATCCTTATCCAAGCTTAACAGAAAAAATCTGAGAAAATTAGCTTTTACTTGAGTCAGTATAAATACCAATCTAACAACTAAAAAGCTGCATAAAAAGCCCAAAAGAGTAAACAGAGGCCTAATAAATGTAGCAGGCTAGTTAATAAAGACTCTAACAGGAAATTTAGATGCCGCAGACGGTGAAAAGTTTGAAAATGCTATTAATACTTTATTACGAAATCAGAAAATAAACACTAAGAAATTGTCCATAGTTACAGATTATCTGGTACGTCTTAACAACTCCATGTCTCAGGTAATTAAAAATCAGAACGAAATAGCATCAGCCATTAATTATATGCAATCAAAATTAAATACGAAACAGCTAAAATCCAAAAAAGGGTAATGGTAGAGGAATCATTCTCTAGGTTAATAAGCTCACTATCATATATATATATATATATATATATATATATATATATATATATATATATATATTTCCAGCTAGAAAACTATTTAACCGCTGTAACATTCGCAAAACTGCGAATATTACACGCAAATATTATAACGTCAAGGGAATTACTTCTAAAGTTGAAAGAAATCGACCATAAAATGCCAAACTCACTGTTAGTAACACCAAGTGAAAACAATTTGGGAACCTTTGAAGAAGTAATCGACATACATGCATACCACACCGAAACAAGAGTTGTATTCGTACTAAAAGTCCCTCTGACAAATCAGAAAACTTATGATTTATACCATATGCCCTACCGGTAACAACTTTATCAAAAACTAAAATTTTAATTTCTACTAGTAAATTTTTGCTAATTTCTGGAGATACCGATCTGCAAACACTGGATGCATTAAAACGAAATCGCATATTTACTTATGTGATGTGAGACTAGTTGAAATTCCATCTAAAGATGAACCTTGTGAGATACAACTTATTAAACATAAAAAACCGTTTACGAGTTGTCAGATAAAAGCTGTAGCTGCCGCTCCGAAGATTCAAGAATTGGAAGATAATCAATGGTTGTACTACAAGCCCGAACATGGATTAGGTGAACTTCGATGTCCCAATGTTATCCGAAGAGCAGAATTCCACGGAACCTACTACATCAAGCTACCCGTGAATTGCAGCCTAAGAATTAGGGATAAAGCACTAGTCCATGAAGAAATTAAGACAACGACAACGGACACCGTCCCCAACATCGAACTACCCCAGGTCGCCTTCAGCATATCCACGGAGCCGATCAAACTCGAGCTACACCAAATAGCACTAGACGACTTTTTAATAATTTTTATTTTGTTAACCATAGGTATATGGAAAACAACCCGGCAACACTGTAGACACCCGGAAGAGACACTTGGTGGAGAACCAGCCGTGCCGCTAACTCTTGGTTTTCCATCTGCGAAGGGAGGAATTACATCCACCCGTATCATAGGATTGACTATATTATTATCATTAGTTAGCACGCTATTAATAGATATGTAGAGTTGCAATTTAGATAGGCTGCGCTTTGTTAGAAATGTTATAAGTAGGTCCGCGGATGAAAACTGTTAAGATTTTTTGCGTCGAAGCTCTGTCCGAGAGCATATCGGGCAAGTAGACGTAGAACATCTTCATGTTATGGTTTCCGTTGTTTCAAACACCTTTCATGAGGTGAGGGAAATCAATGTACAATTTGCTTGCCATCCACAACGTGACTTTGACAACGGTTTTCTTCATTATGTTGGGCAAAATAATAACATGTTACAGGCAAAAGTGTATTTGTAGCCGCTTGGTTTGTAGCTCCGTGGTCGGATATACTTGCGACTATATAAAGTCCTGCATTTCTTACTTCTTGAGCCACATATTAATTAAGCGAATAGCAGGCGTTGTGCCTTCACAAAAAGTAAAACAGATACAGCCTATCTATTTTCAATTAATCTCTTTCAACATGAAGACGAGAGCATGGTCATTAAATGTAGCCTCTGTCCTGGACCAACCATAATCTAGTAGGCCTTCCACAACACATACCCATGGAATGTATTGCGGGCCAGTCTCCAAAAATATCTCATCAAAAATTAACAAGCAATGTTTATCTAACGGTTTCATTTTTTCAGCAGCCATTTTCAAATTATTAAAAATATGGAGCGTTATTTAAAAGAGAAACTATAGTTTTACGGGATGGTAAACTAAAGATTCTTGTCAAATATCTATAAGCACAGACACTTTGCTTATATAATGATAATGTAGATATTTTGACGTCAAAATTAAACCTTCGACCCCTTAGTTTATATTTTGTGTCCGTTGTTGTGACATAAAAATTTTGCTGTGATTTCGTTTACATCTTTCAAGAAAGAAATGAGCTGTTTATTACAGACCTTTGCAAGAAACATCAGTTTTCTTTTGGTGGACAACTGTAGCTGTAGCTGCAACCTTCTGCAAATCACGAGCCCGTTGATAAAATGCTTACGCCTTTGGCATTAATTCGCTCTACCTAGTAACACCACTAGTTGGAAAAAGTCTTTTTATGTTCTTTTTGGGATGCGCCAAGTTAACAAGTGGGGAAACATTTTGAAATGTTGTAAAACAATTTAAAAAGCAAAGCAAAGATAAGCTTTTTGCTACGGCATATCCAAAACACACCATTCGCAATTCCAGTCAAGCAACATGCATAATTTTCTTAATACTTCGTTTTGTAAACTCTTTGAGAAAGGCCTAATAAGCCGAAACATGTAAGAGGTTAAACTCAGTAAAAACTCAAACATTACCAAGTGTTATAATTTTTATAATTTTCTTAATTATATAGATACCTGCTCATGAAGCAGCTCTCTTTTGATCTCTTTACGTTGGAAGTTCAGGAGTTGATGCAGTTTTAAGCAGCACACTTGTACCAAAATCTGATGACTCCTGGTCAAGATCTGAAAATTGCATTATAAAATAATTGCTGCTCAGAATATAATTATTTTAGAAATACAGTGCATGAGGACAACATTTAGAATATTACATGAACACTTACCTGGCCTATCTGATTATAATTGGGAAGCAAATTTTTTTTTAAGCTTTACCCATTTTCTTTGGCCATTGCACTTGTAAAATTGAGCTGACATCTTCTTTTGTAGTTGATGGCCGAACTGCATCTTTTCTTCTGCACCAGAAAGCTCCTTTAAAATACCTAACAGAACAATAAAGAATTGTTTTTATCTTCATATACATTTCTGATAAAATCTGTTCTGCTCCTCTGTAGTTACAAAAGGGTAGTCTTGTACTGGACGACAGAAGCAATCATCTTCAGTGAATGATTCGTTGTATCCTAAAAATAAATGTTACATTTTTTAATTCATTTATTTACACCAGAAAACAATCAGTAATTATTTACAATAGCCACCCCTCGCCTATTGAGCTGAAAATTTTCATACCAAATTTAGAGAGTCTAAATTTTTTGTAAGACTACAACTGTTTTTTTTACCAAAAAAACAAACATAAGTAACCCTTTTCGAAGCACAATCCAAAAATGTCTCCAAGTCAAATAGAGTAAAATCATCCTTTTCGCAATTTTTATTCCTACCATTCAAATTATGTCAAAGCGTCCTGCTGGACAGCTCGGGTTCGCAAAAAAAAAATCCTTCACATTTACACAATGCGCACAACTGCTTAAACGCTCTAATATTATTGATTCAACCCATTTTAAATTTCATATTTACATACAAAACAAACAATACCCGGACTTTCCCTCACAGCACATTTAAGAGAATTTCCTATCATTTGAAATTTTCATGATGTCAAATATTCACAAATTCTGCGCTGTATACCATCAGCAGGTACTAAATGACTATTTAGAGCAATATAAAATTCTATTGCTGTTGCTGTGGTTGAGCTTAAGGTTTTGACTGCGACAGAAACTTTCATTACTAATGTCTATAATTTAAAACTTTGCTTGCAGCATAAAAATTAATGCGTTTTTAGTTGTGTTGTTGGTGCGCCCCAAATTTAGTAAGTTGCCTACTTCACTTATTTTGTCGCTTTTAAGGCAATGAATGTAACCGACCGTTAAAGAAATTTCATCGAACGAAAAAAGACAATACCTATAATGGCTCAGGGCGTCCTTCTCAAGTTTTTCTACCAATCGCTGATTTAGGCGCCTTGCGTATAACTATCCAAAAATAGTACATAAGAATATTGCTTGTTATGAGATCTTTGACTGGGACTCTTTTATGGTTACCCTATTACCAAACGACCCTTTTCAACATAATCAAGATTCAGCAGAGGCCCGTTTAAAACATTAGACAGTATTCTTTTCCGATGCCTCGGAACTGCGGTTCGTTTTTAAGAGATGACGGAATTGCGGTCAAAATATTTCTGCTTACCTGAGGAGGTGTAATCCTTGTCGGAAATGCGTTCAAAACATCAGCAAGGGGCATCACTAGAGATTAATAAAATCGATAAAAATAAAAAWTGTAGTAATATTGTATTGTAGTAAAATATTTATTAATCTAAATTACATTAGATTTCCAAATTTGTGACTGACACATTTTACAAAGCTATAACCGCATATATCTTTGCTTTCAAACTAAATAATTTTGTTTTTGATAAATCCTTTGATATATGTAAACGTTTGAATATTTTTTGATGTCTCAACAAAAACATAAATATTTGGATGTGGTGGAATGGATGCGTGGAATGACTCGCAAGCATTGGCTGTCCTAAATATTCTTGCACTACATTCAACCCACGTGGTGGAAATTTAGATTTTTCGTGTATATAATTGGCAACCAAATAGTCGACGAATTTATCGACTTTTGGGTCATTTGGTTTTCCGATACAAAATCTTACACAAGAGATTCCCCTACGTCTTCTGGTGCCAAAAAAGTCGGACCAAAGAGATGTTTTAGTCATGCTACCATTTCAGAATTTATATTCTGCAGTAAGGCCAAGATTTTGTATCTTTCACCACCTAAAAATGAAACACCTTATTAGTTTGAGTCCATATTCACCATTTGAACAGAAACACCATGATTGGAAAAGATGAAACCGACAACCAAAATATTTGCTCCTCCAAAAACTTCTTTAACACTTAAGTGTATTGCAGATTCAAGGTCGATAACAATTTGATTTATTTCGTAATTTAAGACTTCACGACATTTTGGTCTGAGCAACCCAAATAACGTTCGGGAACTTTTGTTTATGTTTCAACAAACAACATGCTAATGAAATATAATTTTCATTGGAAAGGGCATAGATGGTAAACATTTGTAAGAAATGTTTGGCGCAGTAAACAAATGTGTCGTTCATGTACAGTGTGTTGATAACACACGAATTGAATGTTTGAGGTAGTTGGGAATATCACAGTGTTAGTTGTTAAATCATTAAAAAATAAAATCTTGGTTTTTGCTGGTAGTTTTTCATTCTTTTCAAAATTTCCTGCACTTCTCTTAATGATATTGGCAATTTTGGGACCATTTACAATTATATTATTTTACAGGCGCTTCCTGCAAAATTGTTAGTTTCAAAGATTTTGGTTATTTCTTCCTTTGTGGGAAAGGTTATATCCTTTATATTGATACCAGAACGTCAAATTTGCAAATGTAACAGGTAAAAATTGACTAACTAGGTTTACAACTAAATTAAATTTAGATATACATATTCCAATTCCACAATAATAATATTCCTTGTCACAAGTTGCACAGAGTTCCCGTTCTTTGGTCGTTCTTCCCCGGTGCTCTATTTAATAATGAGATCGGTTATACATTAGGTTAGCGCTATATCGCCTTAGGGCATGGCCTGCCTGTTCATTGCAGTGGCTAACGGGCAACAGGGCTAGGCATAGGGTGTTTTTCGGAAGTCCGCTGCCCTCACTTGCCAAGCGTTTTGTTAGTTGATGCACTGCCACCTTTACCAGGTTGTGAGCTATACAGTCTGATGTAGCATTTATGGCGGGTTTTTGCACCGACACAACAGATCAGCTGTTTTCAGAAATCATATTGCCAATGAAGCTAATAAAACAGATGGAAACACATTTTGCTGCAACATGTTTTCGCGTTTTCTATTAGACTCGTTTTCGTATTGCCGGTTGAAAACAACCAGAGACACAAATGATGGCATATAATTTTTGCTCTTCGAGCAGTTTCTCAAAGTCGGCTGCAATCACTGCTTCTTGTTCTTTCATATCTTTATTGATATGGACGAGAATGTTGGCATATTTACGTTCGTGATTTCATTACTGTAGCTTTGTAATTGAAGTACGTGCGTTGAAGAAGAGTTTCTTTTATTTTCGAGTTGTCATCCTCTTTATTAATCTCTATACTAGCTACCCGCCAGTCGTTGGCCTTAAAACGGGCTCAGAACCCTGAGTCCAGGGCTCCGATGCCTTCGTAAACTAATGTGTAACCATTAGGTGGTCCGGCAGCCATTCATAATTGAATTTTCACACAAATGTGTTCACTGGAATCTTCTGCACAAGATGATGCATAAGATACCGTTATTAACATCAGTAAAAATCCGCTTTATCTGGGTTATTTCTATTTGCTATGAAAATAGTCTGTAAATCGTCCAAGTGTTTTCTAACGAGGACCAAATTTGTGTTTTTTTATTGAAATATGTAACAAACAGGCTCCAGTTTACTGCGATATTTCGTAACTATATAGAGACAAATAGCAAATTTGAAGGAAAAAACGCAACTCAGAAGCTGACTGGCTTTAATTCGTGTTTGGGAATTTACGTCTCGACTGTATGCAAAATCTCTAAAGCTAAAGTTATGTATGTCATGAAAGTGTGCAGCAAATAACCTTATTGATTTGTATTTTGCAGACCAACGTGTTTCACAAAAGAAGGGTAGGTTGGAAGCATTACTTGCGTTTTCTATGGTGCACACAGTATTTTGAATTTTTTAAATTATGCTCAAACAAATTATCGCTGGGTTTATTCTATGTGAGCCAAACTAGAAGAAACTTGGTTTTTGGATACATATAATAATAATAATAGTAATAATAATAATAATAATATATTTTATTGCCGCATCTGATACATATTATAATAATAGCAGAAACTAGGTTCAGCTACTGAAGTTAAAGGTGAGCTTCCACCTAGACCTGATCACGATTTTAATAGATGACAAATAACGATATAAATTATATATAAGGCACTACTCCCCGGATGGAGCTTCGCCGCTTCTTCAAAGCTCTTTAAATCAATTTTTCTTGTGTTGTATCAGACCTGTTTTCACTTCTTGTTCAAATCACACGCATATGTTCTTTCACTTTTACCACAATCTCTTTCCACTAACTGTTTCCACCCCACCACTGCCATTTTTCTCAAATCCTTTTCTATTTCGTCTCTCCATCACGCCCTGTACCTTCATCTCCCTCTCCGTCTGCCTTCCATATTCCATTCCGTTATTCTTCTTATTGCAGCCTCTGGTTCCATTCTATATATGTGCCCCAGCCAACGGAGCCTTTGGATTTTGGTGATCATCGCAATATCTTCTCCTTCAAGTTCTTCCAGTGTTTCTGAATTAGTTCTTCTATATTCAAATTCATTTATTTTTACTGGTCCGAGTATCGCTCTACCTATTCTTCTTTCTTGTATCTGTGGTGCACTTTGGTACATCTGTATCATTGTCACGGTCTCAGAGGCATACGTCATAACTGATTCGAGTTTTACTTTTCTTGAAATGTGCTTATTTTTCTAGTACTGTTTTGTTTATATTACGAGATATGACATACCTGCAATCTGCATTCTTCGCTCTATCTCTTGTTGTTCATCTCCATTATTCCTGATTATCATTCCAAGATATTTAAATTCTTCCACTACCTTTTTACGCTGTCTCCATTAACTTTTTCGCCTACTTTCATATATTTAGTTTTTTGAGTCCCATTTTCTTTCCTTCCAACTGCATTTCCGTGTATATTCTATCCAATTCACCTCTTTGTTTGACAATTATTGCTAAATCGTCAACATATGCTATTATCTGGGCCCCTCTATTTCTTATAGTCCCTGTTGTGCTTATATTCCTAATCACATGCTCCAATGCTATACTAAAAATTATAGCAATAAAAACAAAATTATGAATAAAAATGCTTAATGTGAGCCGTAGAATGAATAAAATTTTATATACAAGCAATTACGGTTACGTTAGATTTTGTGTCAATTCTATCAATGGGCAAAAGTTAAGCAAAATCAGACAAAGACGTCCCCAGGTCTCGTGTCCCGCTTTGTACTGAGAAGTGCAATGAGCATAAAGGGAATAGGAACAGTTATTAAAACGGTCCGCGCACGACATGCTCTCTCCAGCTACAAACACTCACAAGACAAGGTATTGAGTTGTGCAATGGGTTTAAACGGAATAGGAGTAGATACTGAATCCGTCCACGCGCTATAAGCCCGTTTCAGTTACCTGCGGTCAGACACAATGTCCCGGCATGCACTGAGAAGCTCAATGAGCATAAAGGGAATAGGAACAGATATTAATCACTCCACGCATGATATGCTCTCTGCAGATACAGACTACTACAAGTCAACAATAATCATACAAAACCCAAACTTACTCAGTCTGAATCGCCTCTGCTTAAATAATTCTCTTTTACTACCAATTTGCCATATTTTAAATCTCGTATTCCTAACCGAATCAAACAGCTCTACTTTGTCCATTATCTCCAATGATTGCAAATTTGTAATCCACACAACATAACTTAAAATTGATTATTGCTTCATCAGCATTATTTTAACAAGTTTTACTAATATTACGCTAGCCCAATACTAAAAAAAAATATTAAAAATGCTCATTGCTTACCCAATATCTGCTCTAATGGACAGAATGAACAAAGCACTTTCATACAACGATTTCACCGTTTATCTAGCACTTTTTCTAAGGAAAGGCTGATACATCTAAAGTTGCAAATTTACCGAAATACTGTCGACCGCAGGTGCATTAAATCACTCTCCAGGTATTTCCCTTTGTCGATCACAACATCCGCGCCAGGCAGACAGCTTTCGAGCTGATTGATACTATCATTGAGTGTTTGCCGATATATGTTTTCTTATGTACTTCAGTTACTGTTCAGCCTCAGGTTCCAGGTCTAAATTTTCCGAAACAGCGCCTTCTCCTACATCGCTGTTAGTTTCGTCCGACACTCCTCCTGGTATTGCCCATGGCTTCATTTTGCCCACGGCAATCACCCTTTCATACTTAGTTACTTCTTCCTGTGATTGTTCGGCATATCTGCTACTACATACTTATCATTTAGTAATCGGACCGACATAAAGACTTGTACATTCGGATGGTTCCTGCTTCTCTATAGGGCATGGGACGATTGCGCGCCGCGGTCAAAACCGCTTGCAGATTAGGTTAATCCTATAGGACGATTGCGCGCTACCACTGAATTAGAAACCGGACGATTGCGCGCCGCGGTCAAAAATTTGCAGGTAGAAATAAAACTCGGACTCATTTTAAGAACTTACATTTTATTTCTTAACATACTGGTAACTTATACATTTTATAAAGTTGAATCTGCTTATAAATTTATTTTTATAAGAATTTATTAAATTATTTTTATATTCAAGACATTTCCTATATTTAACATTTTTAAGTGTAGCAGGCAAATCGGTACTATTCATTTTAATGTACGTACTTATTTGTAAATCTTTCAATACATCAATAAACCTAAAAATATCCGGATGTGAAACATAAAAGTTTTTATTAAAATTGCTATGGAAAGATTCGCATGCATTTGTTGTACGTTCAGTACTACTATTACATGARGCCCATATATTTGGTGGAAACGTGGCATCCTCTTTAATATAATTGTCTACCAAATAATCCGCATAGGCCACTACATGATTACTTTGAGGAAGTTCGGCAAATAAGTCCWCTACAAAACAATTTTCCACATCAGTAGGATCCAAATACWTTAAACCAAATGTCCATCGTAACCATTTTCCAATTTCGGAATTACTATTTCTATAGTCCGCTACCAATCCTTGGGATTGCATTTTCCGAAACCATGATTGTGTTAAGTGAAATCTACATCCTATTATTTGAATATTAGGCCAAATTTTTTTTACACCTACATGAATTGCTTTCTCAAAATCGCAAACAATTTCTGTTGGTTTCAAGTCCATGTTAAGATTTTTGCAATAATCACACAATAATTCAAAAGCTTCAAAATATGTTTGCGCTTGTTTGTTTGGTAACAAAATAAACACTAATGGAATATAATGCCCATTTTTTATAGTGTGAATAGTAAATAATTGTGTAAAAAATTTAGCACAGTATTCGAATGTGCCATCAACGTAATTTTTTTTTTGTGAACATAAAAATTCTAAGTTTGTGTGGCACGAAATAAAATCATGTTTTGTCTTCTATTATTAATTAATAAAAAATTTTCGCCCTTGTTTGTTTTGTATTCTAAAGAATCCAGTGCATCATGTACATCTTCTACTGAACGTGGTAAGGAAGGCAACACGCTTCTTCGTTTTCTGTAAATGCTTTTTCTAAGATTTTCGATGTCTTGAATTGTTATATCTAGATCGCCAGGACTTTGTTTTATCCCAAAATTAATGATTTTGGAGGGACGTTGAGAAAGATCCTCTGTTGCTTTTCGTTTGACACCGCCTTGTAATTTCTGCAAAAAAGAGTAATTGTTAAAATAATTGATATAATTATGTAACGCGTATTTATGTTCTTAGAAATAAATGAAAATATCGTTTACATAAAAATTACATTTATTTTGTGAATTGCCAGAAGTTTATTCAAGAATAAATATTTGTTGTTAATTAATTATTTCTTAATTCTCTCAAAAGTAAAAGATAATCTGTAGGGTCGGTTTATAGAAAGTGTTGTTAGCTTTAATCGTGATTAAKTATTTAATTCGCCATTTTGACCAATCAAATGTGAGATGATGTCAAGTTTCTGACATGTGATTAGTCGATGTGTGGAATTAAATATTTAATCGCGATTAAAGTTAATCACGCGATCTATAAACTGGACCTTATTAAAGTTTTACATACTTTTTAATATTACTCGCAATATAATAAGTAATTAAAAAATGTAATTATAACAATTTCACTTACCTTTATTCCAAGATTTTCGACTGCAGGATGATTATGTTCGTTCTTCGTTTTTAACAAGACTTGCTCTGATTTATCCACAGATATTGAAGCTTTACAGCCTTTATTAGTACATCTGTACGACACCCCCAGAGATACTTCTTTATCTTTACGGAAAGTATACTTATTAACAACAATTAATTTCTTTCCACGCTCACTTAACACGGTTTCCATGTTAAATTTTATTACTGCAACTGGTGAAGAAAGACTGAATGAAGTTCTAAAGATTTAGAACATTTATCTCTGCTTTGTGTTTACGTCCTTAAGTGAAGTGGAAGCATCGTTTCCATTTTTGATTGGTTAATAACTAATGTGTCTACTGAGAATGTACACAAAAGTATATTTATTATCCGATTCAAGGAAAAAGATCGGAAATATAAATTTCTTAATGGTGTAATACAAATTTCTGGGTAATTTCGCCGTCCTTTACGGGGTACCGCCTAATCCCCTTTAGCGCGCAATCGTCCCGTGCCCTTTTTGAGGATTAGACGCTCAGCGGGGATTGAAACTGACCGCGGCGCGCAATCGTCCTATTCCCTCTCTATAAGTACCATATCTCCCTCCTTATATTGCTTGGGATTCTTTCGTTTCTGATCAAAGTAATGTGTTTGTTTCCTTCGCTCACCTGCGACTTCCCTTTAAAGCGTCTGTAAATCTTCGAGTATTTTGGGGATTTTTGATCACATCAAGCTGAGGGACGTCCGCACCACTCCTTGGTTTATAACAATAAAACAAATCAGTTGGTGTTTCTTGTCGATTTAAAAACAGTTGTGTTAAAATTAGTTGGATGTCTTTAACATGGTCATCCCAACGACTTTTGTCGCTTGTAGCAGCAAGTAATGCTCCCTTCATTCGGCTGGCCCATTTGTCCTAGGAGTAGGTACGACTGTACGAACTTGTTTTGCTGGTCAGTCACTATCGTGTGAGGGTGGACATAATAGCTATATATTTCTTGTAAGAAATCAACGAGATTAGTTTTTGTAGACTTAACCGGTTCTAAGAATATAAATTTTGTGAAAGCATCCGTAATCATCAGTAAATAAACATTACCACGTCGACTTTTGGGAACGGTCCAACATGATCTACATATATGCAGCATGTGTGATGGCACAGATACCTTTTCAWTTGGATGCTTTAGCCCTTCTTTCGTGCTACTAGGTCGTTTGCTAAATGGATCAACACATCGTCCAAGTATATAGCAGCAAATCCTGCTACAAACTTCGTTACATAGTTTATGTTGTATTTGCAAGAAAAAATACAGAAACCTTAGAAAATTGTAAAAAAAAATCAAAATTATTCATTAAATTGATTGAAAAATTTTTGAAACTTGTTTGTTCCTGGATAATTTGTCATGAATCCTTGGGGAAATTGCTCTTGCTGCTGAATTTCCGGCCGATTTGATGGAGAGGGCGATTGGTAATCAAAACGGAGAAGGGTCTGACTGACTCATCGCAGGTGACAAAGGCGTACGCCAACGGGCTGCTGTCGAATTATTATTGTATTTCAAATTCGTTGTTGTTTAGTTGCTTGAATTTGGTAAGAATGTCCATTTTCAAATCCATCAATTCAATTTCACTCATGTCTCATATACAGTAGCGGCAAAAAAACGGACGCAGAGTGAATTTTTTTTGATCGTCGATAACTAGTGAATGTAGTTACCAATTGACACGGGTTTTTTGCTGTTTGATTCTCATTTTCTTGTTAACACTTCCAATAAATATCGTTGAGATCAGTTCACTGTATGAAAAGTTATGGTATCACGTTTCAATGCATATCAAAATCTAACCGTGCAAAAAACCGGACACTTCCACAAATTTAGTACAACATAAAATTTATTTAAAGAACAACAAAATTAGATTATATCTGAGAGATCTGTATATCAATATTTAATCGAATAGCCCTTTGCGGCAATCACAGCAGCGCAGCGGGACGACATGGAGTCGACCAAATTGATTATTGTCTTGAGGGGCATTTTCTTCCATTCCGCCTCCAGTGCTGCCATCAAGTCGTCCGCTTGCACGGAAAGCTACCATACACCGTGTATCAAACAACGGCTCCCCCGGGCTACGGCGGTCGTGACAACGCGAATGAATCCGTGAGACAAGCAACGGCCGAGAATGAATGGAATGGGAAATATGGTGTGGAAGAGGGAAGGATCACCACACATGCAATGCTAGCTCACTCACCTGGATCGGCTGGACGGCTCGGACTGGTAGAACTGCAGCGGACTGGAACAGAGCGTCAGCTGCCTGCAGTCGCTGTGATCATCTGTGCTGTACGGGGTTCGGATTGGACGTCCTTTAACCCTTTCCTCTTTTCATTGTTTTTTATTCGTTTGGTGTTTGTTAATTATTTTTTGGTCCCATCTTCTTCGTCTTTACTGATATTTATGTTTGTTAATCGCTCCAATATGTGAGTCAGTTTTACGTGGATTTCTTTTATCCAGCAGCTTTTTGATCTCATCGTTGGGGTGCGTTTTCATCTTTTCGATAGTTTTTCCATTTTTCCATTTATTATTGACTGAAGGTCTCTCATATTGCATRCTGTACGAATTTGTTCGTTTGTTATGTCCAGTTTGCGCCCGTAGCTATTCTCATTGCGACGTTTATGGTCGTTTGGATGTTATTTTTAGTGTGGTGACTGCTTATATTCCAGATTTCACTTCTATATGTCATTGCTGGAATGATGATGCTTTTTACTATCTTGATTTTATTTTCTATCGATAGGTTGCTTTTCCTGTTTATCATATGGTACAGTTTCCCTAGTAGTTGCCTTCCTTTTCTGTTTACTTGCAATATGTGTTTTCTGAAGGTTAGTTTCTGGTCTAGGATTATGCCTAGGTATTTTGCTTCTTTTTGCCATCCTATGCGGTTGTTTGCCAGTTGCATCTCCGGCGGGTCTTTCTTTCTTTTTCTGCTGAAGAGAACAGCTATTGTCTTTTGAGTGTTAATCTTTATCTTCCACCTGTACATCCAGTTCATGACTGTTTCCATGTCTTCCTGCAGGTCTTTTGCGATCTTAGAGGTTAATCTATTTTTTGTGTATAGGGCCGTATCGTCTGCGAATTGGGCCACTTTGCAGTTTCGTAGCTTTGGAAYGTCTGATATATAGATGTTGAAAAGAGCTGGTGCGAGTATGGATCCTTGCGGCACTCCTGCTCTAATGTTCCTTATTCTGGAGACGGTCTTTCCCACTTTGACTTCAAATTTCCTGTTTTTCAAGTAGGATTCGATTAGTTCGATTAACCATTTAGGTATGTTTTGTCTGCACATTTTGTACAGCAATCCATCGTGCCAAACGCGGTCAAAGGCCTTCTCTATGTCTAGGAAGACTGCACCGGTGCATTCTGCTTTGTTGAATCCTTCTATTATGTCTTCTGTTATTCGTAATAATTGGTGTGTAGTTGCATGCTGCATTCTAAAACCAAATTGATAGTTTGGTATTAGCTTTTTTCGTCGATGATATTTAACAGCCTTTTGTTGATTACTTTCTCGATCACCTTGCTCAGCGTTGAGAGCAAACTGATCGGGCGGTAGCTCGTTGGTTCCTTTGAGGGCTTTCCAGGTTTCTTGATCATAATAGTCTGGGCTATTTTCCACCGTTCTGGGAAGTACCTGTTCTGAAGTATCGCGTTTGCTATGTCGGCGACTTCTTGGCGGGTTTCATTTGGTGTATTTTTTAGGCATTTGTTGCCTATCCCATCTCTTCCCGGTGCTTTGTTATTTGAAAGGTGTTTTATTATTTCATCTATTTCATCGGTGGTTACCTCATCCGGATCTGGTTGGACATACTGCATGTACGGTGCTTTCCTGTTATTTTCTACTTCCCTTTCCATTTGCGGGTGTATTTGTAAGTTCGGTMAAAATTGAGCTTCCATGCTATCTGCGKACACCTCCGCTMTGTCTTGTTCACTTATTGCCAAAATGTTTCCCTTATTGAGTGGTGGTATTTTGCTTGCTTGTGTTTCTTTTGTAAGTATTTTTGTCATTTTCCATACATCTTGAGTGCCTTCATTTGTTCTGTCCAGTTTTTCTCTCCATCTACTGTTGTGGTGCGCTTTCAGTTCTTCTTGTACTTGTTTTGTTATTATGTTTAGTTTTGTCTTCGCCCCTGGGTCTAAGGTTTTGTAATACTTTTTCTTGACTTTGTTTTTTTCTTTTATCATGTTCGTTATAAATTTTGGTATTGTTTTTATTCTAGAATTTGGCTCCAACATTTTTGTGGCTTGGTTAAGGGCTTGTGTGATGCTCGTTTCGAGCGCTTGTACGGCCCTTTCAATATCCATTTGGCTTCTTATCTTGTGTTTTGTGGCTATAACTCTTTGTTTGAACTTTGTCCAGTCAATTTTTGCTTTTTTTCTACTTTCTTCTTCTACTTCTAGGTTGATCTCCATTACAACCGGGAGATGATCTGATGAAAGCCTGACTTGTACGTGTAGGTCGATTTTCCATTTAATGTCCTTGGATATTACGATGTCCAGTACATCTGCCGTTTCATTTTGGCTGTGAAAATGTGTGTCTTCGTCCGGTCCAATAATGTTTAGCTTGTTGTGGTCCCTGTAGTTCTTCAGCTTTGTTCCCCTATAGTTGTTGGTTTTACTATACCATTCGTGGTCTTTGGTATCGAAGTCTCAAGCTATGATTGTTGGTGTGCTATTACTAAAAACCTCGTTTAGCTGTTCTTCCGGGAGATCGTCTCCGGGGGGGATGTATGCTGCATAAAGGTTTAACTTGCCCTGTTTTGCCTGTAGTTGAATTCCTACAGATTCTAGTCTACCTTCTTTTATTTCTGGTAGTGGTTCATGGGGAAGGTTCCTTTTTATTAGAACTGCTACCCCTCCTCCTTTTGTAATGAGTTTGTCCCTTCTGTAGCAGTTGTAATTTGGCACTGTAACCCGTATGCTCGGTCGTAAATGTGTCTCGTTTATTAGGGCGATGTCTATATCTTCTTCTAATAGGTATGCCTTCAGTTCTTCTAGCTTATTTAATATCATATTTGCATTCCAAAATATAACTTTTATATAATTTCTCCCCATTTTTCTTTTTAGTTTAATACTTTGAAAAGCTTAATTAATTTTTCTGTTTTTTCCCAAAATCTCATTTTTTCTTCTGGCGTTGGATTCTTTTTTAGGTAATCCACAAACATTCCCCCTATGGTTTCATGCAGCTCTTTTTCTGCATTATCATTTTCTTGTTTTTCCTGCGCTTTCTTTGCCCATGGTGCTTCTCTTTTCGTTGGTGGCAATTCTGACTGTTCTTCGTTGTTTCTGCGGAGTTGTGGGTTGTTGGGGTTCTTCTCACATTTTTTGTTAATTGAGAGGTGCTCCTTTCCGCAGTTTGCGCATTTCGGCGGAGTTGTTTTGGGTTTCTGGCATTCATGTGTGGAGTGGTCATCTCCACACTTCATGTACTTGAATTGCGCGAATCAGTTGCGATGTACATGTCCAAATAGTTGGCAACGATGGCATTGAATAATGTCCGTCTTGTTTTTATAAGACGTCACTTCCACTGCAAGCCCGCAGCATTGGGAAATGTTGTAGATGGATTTATATTTCCTCGCAATTTCCACTACTACTGGTGGCATTGGTCCATTTCTGTTTTTCATCCTACTAACCTTTGTAACAGGATAGTGCCTGTCATGGAGGTCTTCACTGATTTCTTTTTCTGTAATTTCTTGCAGTCGCCTGAGAATCGCGCTTTTATACTTTTCGGTCGCGTGCAATAGGCGCGCGCCGTCTATCTCCCACTAAACTTGCGGACGGTCTATCGCACATCGCCCGGAATTAATGGACGGAGAACCGAAAATGCGAGATGCTAGGCTTAACTTAGGGGAAATTTTGTAACTTCGTTACAAAATTAAGGGATTCAAGTCTAACTTTATGGCTAGAAAAATGTTGTTTTTTGAAAAATAAACCAAAGTATTTGGGGTACATTCTTAGTTCACAGGGCGTTCGTCCGGATCCCGACCGCGTTGAAGTCATAAAATCATTCAAAGAACCGAGAAATAGGCCAGAATTACAAACCTTTTTGGGATTATGCATGTATGATAGGACCTGTCAAAATCTAGCTACTTCTACAGAGCATCTGACGTGTCTTTTGTGCAAAGGCATTCCGTGGGTTTGGGGCGAGTTGCAAAATAAAGCTTTCAATGAAATAAAACAAAAAATCTGCGAAGCCACGCTACTGTATCATCCAGACCCTAATCAGACTTTTTATATACAATCTGACAGCAGCGATTTTGGTTTGGGGGCTCAATTATTTCAGCGTATTAATAATGAAATACGTGTAATCGCTTATGCTAGTAGGTTATTACTTCCGCGAGAAAGAGCATATAGCGTTTGTGAAAAGGAAGCGTTGTCTATAATTTATGCGGTTCAACAATGGCGCTTTTATTTTTAGGGAGACATTTTAACATACTAACCGATCATCGCGCCTTATCTTACCTTAATACGTGTCATCTGTTATCTCCGCGTATTACTAGGTGGGTTAAGGTTTTATTGGAGTATGATTTTAACATTGAATATGTACCCGGTAAAAATAATCTAATTGCCGATTGATTGTCTAGAAGTGCGTCTCGTTTACCTGTACCCCAGGATCGGTGTTTTAAAATATTTATGGTAAAAATTCCCCATGAACTTAAAGAAATCTTAAACGAGATTAAAAATTTGCAAAGGACTGATCCTAAACTAAGAGCCATTATTGAGGATACTGATTTGAATAATCAACGGTTTCTGATGCATGGTGATTGTTTATACCATCGTAACACTAATGAGGATGCGTACCTGTTATGCATTCCTAGGGCGTTAGTAGAAAAGGTTGTTACCATTTACTATGAATATTGGGATCATTACAGGGTCTACAAAACATGGGATGCACTGAAACGTGATGACTGGTGGCAGAACCAAATCATGATGTAAAGAGGGTGGTTAGAGCTTGTCAAATTTGTKAGAAATCGAAAGCGTCTATAATATATTCGCCTCCTTTGGAGTCTATAATTACTAATTTCCCTAATGAAATACATTCTTTGGATCTATATGGTCCTTTACCGAGGTTTTGGGACTTGTTTTATAAATTGGTGTCTTTATATCCTTCGAAAAAGGCTACATATAAATCCATCATTAATGCATTGTTTAAATACCATTTCCCTAGAGTTAGAGTACACCCTGCTATTCTAAGCGATCATTGTACCCAATTTATTTCTGAATTCTGGAATAATTTCCTAGGCAAGCACAATATTAAGAGTATAAAAAGCTCTGTTAGTCATCCCTCTTCGAACCCCGTAGAAAGGGTGATGCGTGAGTTAGGGCGACTATTTCGTACTTTCTGCTCTGACAATCATAAGAAATGGGCAAACGAAATTATAAACTGAATTTTTCATTAATTCAATACGCCATGAAACTACTGTTTTTACCCCACTCGAATTACATTTTGGAAAAGAATCGCCCACCCTATTGCCTAAACTTCTTGGTTATCCACAGGGAAATACTGAAAGGCTAACCATTAACAAAAAGATTACTCTTGCCAGAAGTCACTAATGGGAAATTCGTCCAAAATGATGGTGAAGCACCCCAAATCTCCATACCGAACGTACGAAGTTGACGAGTTGGTATTATTGAGGGCTAATCCTGTCTCCTCTGTTTTAGCGGGTGATACAAAAAATATGGTTTTATTTGAAGGTCCTTATAGAATTAAAAAGAAAATCTTTTATAATACTTATATTTTGTCGGACCTTGAGTCTTTCACACAGAGAGGCATGTTCCACACTTGTCATTTAAAGCCATATATTTCTACAGGTAAAATTTCATCTGGTTGTCCTCAAGTCAATCCTCCAACCAGATCGGGAGCAGATGTGGCGGCTCCGTCTTGATCTAATTTTATTCCGCTAGGTGTCAGCATCCATTCCTCCAGGCCCATTTCTTTTGCACCTAGAGGAAAGAAACCGACACCCGCATAATTTGACAGGCAAGCGTTTTCTCCGTTTTCAACGCCGGGCTTATGGACCGACTCGCCTTAAACTATAGACATTAATTTTTAATTAGCCTTTGCTACACTTTAGTCAGTTACATACCTTGCTAGCGAGCTTGTTATAGCAAAAAGTATTATAATAGTACGATATTACAGACTATACCGAGTGATCCTGGTCAAGTGAAAGTGGTGCTCTATACAAATAATTTATATGCCGCACTATGACGGTGTCAATGGAAATTAGTTTTGATAGTATTATTTTAATTAGATTAATTATTATTAAAAATTATGGATGGTCTTTAGTTTCTGTTGATTTAGTATGTATTATATGAATTGAATTTGAAATGTTTGAATTATATGAATTGTTTGAATTAAACTTGAACTACAATATGGCGGCAAGAGAGTAGTACGTGAAATTTTGGTTTTTACCTGTTTGGAGTGCTAATAGTAGTGGAATTTAACTATACTTTATATAATCATAACGTGTTATATATCATATTGACCTGTGAAGTGAACATAAAAACCATACTTTTCTGGGTTACGAGCAATTTTGAAACAAATATTGCAGTTGACATACTAAAATCATGTTGACTAGAAACAAAAAGGCTGCCGAAAAAGTGCCTGGTGGGGAGGTTACACGATAACGTACAGATCTTCCGAACAGCTGAAGATAAGTTTTGCTTAATCTTAAACAAGCTGGAAGATGTTTGCAACAGTATGCAGATAATAAAAAGCTCCACTGGCAATATTGAATCAAGAATATCAGTAGTAACAGAGGGTCTCGATGTTGTTACACGAACAGTGAAGCGGCATACAAATGAACTTTTGGTAACCAATTTTGCTGTCGATACTTTGGAAAAATATACTAGACGGAATAATTTAAGGTTKTTTGGCTTGGCTGAAAAGCCATACGAAAATGTTGATTCAGTAATTATCAACCTTATTACAGAAAAAATGAATATAGATCTAAACCTCCACGATATTGAACGAGCACATCATATTGGGAAGAAGAGTGATGCAAGATGTCGTCTTATAATTGTGAAATTTGTATCTTATCGAACATGGGCTGAAATTTTTCAAGCGAAGAAGAGACTGAATGGCTCAAGTGTTCATTCAGGAGACGAAGTATCGGCATGGTTTACAGGACAAGGCGCAAGGAGTGTTTGGGAAGGGCAAGGTCAGGTCAAGACCCAGGACCCAAGATGGAAAATCTTTTGGTTGGAAGGAAGAAATGATGGATAGGTTTCTAAGTGTACACGGGATATAGCAGACCTGGAGTCATATCTTACTGCAATGACTGTTAAAGAATCAAACTAAAATAAATCCTGTGTGTATATATAAGTTTCTTGTTTCATTAATTAAAATTATATATTTTCCTTACTTCAACGTTTAACACATGTATTAAATGTTAAAATAGTTATCTTTTTTGCCCATTGTATAATAAATTTAGAAATTCCTGTGTTAATAAAGTAGAGTTTTTTTAAAATACTTTTTGTTGTTGGTAGAATTTAATGATTATTCACTTATTATCTCAAAGTACTGATGTGTATATTATTAAATATAACTGATATTAACTGATTGATCTTAGAATAAAGTTAGTTTAGTGGACTCGGTGAATAGTACTATATTGAAATTTCTTGCATACCCGAGTTATCTATATAAAAAACAACGATCATGAAAATTGCTCATGTTAATGTACGTTCATTACTATATAAACTTAATGTGTTTCAGGATCTATTTACTAAGCAGCACTACGGGGTCGTCGCGGTATCAGAAACATACCGGGCTCCTGCTATTCCAAATGATTACATTTGTGTAGACAGTTTCTCGTTGATACGCAAAGATCGTGCTGTAGGGCGTGGAAATAGTGTTTGTATTTATGTTAGTAAGTCTATAAAATTTGCTATCCATAATTTTGAATTTGAATCATTTGAATACACAGCAATCAGAACTGTTGGTTTGGGCAAAKAAAATACTCATTTATGTAATTTATAGGACTCCGTCTCATGGAATTTCAAATAATTATTATTAGAAATTGAACAGCTGTACTCTCGTTTAATATTGGATTTTGACTGTTTTATATGTTCGGGTGATTTTAATATTGATTTGTTACGTGTTGATTCCCCTATAGCTCAAAAATATATGGAACTTCTGGCATGCTTCAATTTGACGCAATTTGTTCAGCAACCTACAAGGATTGCTGCAGCATCAGCGACGCTAATTGGATCATATTATCTCATCTGACAGCTCCATGCAAAAAATGCTAATGTCAATTATAGTTGTGATCTATAGGATCATGCCATTATAGAATGCGAACTTTC
Organism: Rhyzopertha dominica; assembly: GCA_025024175.1. Taxonomy (NCBI): domain Eukaryota; kingdom Metazoa; phylum Arthropoda; class Insecta; order Coleoptera; family Bostrichidae; genus Rhyzopertha; species Rhyzopertha dominica. The sequence continues at coordinate 11,416,460 of QCXZ01000086.1, read as the reverse complement.
ATGCACATCTAATGCTGATCAGTAAAAATACATTACGTCCCGGAGTTTTGCTAATTTTAAACAAAAAGATTTTCTAAATAGTTTAGCTCAAGTACAATGGGGCGTATTACTCGACATGCAATGCATTAATCAAAAGATAGATTTTTTTTAATAGTAATTTAATAAATATATTTAATGTACATGCTCCAATTTTGACTTCTAAGGTCACAAAGAAAAAAGCTCCTTAGCTTACTGATAATCTACGATTCATGAAGAGGTTAAGGGATCGGGCCTTGCAAAGATTAGAAGAGTACGAACACCCAGTAGTTGGAAATACTACAAATCTCTTAGAAATTTGGTCAGCTCTGCTGTTAACCGAGAAAAAAAGCATATCTAATGTACAATATCTCAATATAACTTCGATGACCGGAATCTTTAAGGAACTACAAAATTTGGGTGTTAAATTCAAAACGAGAAACAATATACCCCAGCGCTTATTTACTACAGATGATCTGAACAATTTTTATCTTAATAATTCCATGAAGGACTTTACTCCATCAGAAGAATTAATTAACTCTGCCAATAATCATTCATATGGTAAACAATTGTGTTGGTGGTGGAATATATCCAGATGCATGGAAGATTTCTGTTTTAAGCCGTAAGCCAAACTACCAGTTCCCGCGGCCCATTAACATTTTACCAATTCATTCAAAAGTATTTGAAAAAGTTATTGCAAAGCAGTTAAGTGCTTATTTAGAAAAATATAATATACTCCTACAACATCAATATGGATTTCGAAAAAGTTACAGCTGCACAGATGATATCTTCTCAGCTCTTGACGAAAACAGATTAGTGCTTTTGATATTATTAGACTTTTCAAAAGCATTCGATACCATTAATTATCAGTTACTTTATGCTTTTTGGAACATATTGGTATTGGGCAATCAGCTTTACAATTATTTAAAAGTTATTTATATAATAGACTTCAGTCTGATAATTTAGATGGCAATTCATCTACTTACGGTGGTTTGGCTTGTGTTAGGACCTATGCTGTTCACCATATATACGTCTGTAATAACCAAAAATATAAAATATTGCAGCTCTCACTTCTATGCTGATGACAGTCAGTTTTACTATTCGTTTTTAAAGGAGCTTGGCAATGCAATTTAACGTATAAACTCAGACTTGACCAGTTTTTGCAATGCTGCCCGATCGCACGCTTTACTTCAGGATCCTGAGAAATAAAAAATGATGCTGTTTGGCAAAACATTTAATTCTGCAATGAGAGATATAATTATGCGTTGTGCCAATATCTGTATGGATAATAAGAGACGTCAATTTGTAGATTCTGCAAAAAGCTGGGGGCTGGTGATTGATTATAAATTGCGTTTTGTTTAACATGTAAATTGGAAAAGCATTTGCAAACCTTAAAACTTTATACAGCATTAGAAAGGTTCTTACATATAAGGCCAGAATTCTTTTATGCGATTCGCTGGTGCTGTATCATTCTAATTATGCAGATTGTGTCTACGGTGCGTGTCTTGATTATACTACCAAGCGTAGAGTACAGCTAGTTGAAAATTGTTGTATGCGGCTTATTTTTGGGATAAGACGCGTAAGCAACGCGTTACTTTTAAAATGGATACAATACCATGGCTAAATATGGAATCAAGACAATATTTACGTACTGCCTGTGTATTCCATAAAATAATTAAAAATAAATGTCCTCCATATCTTTTACACAAAATCAAACAAACAGATATCCATAATATAAACATTAGACGCAAAGACGCTATTACTGTTCCAAAACATAATCATAATTTTTTTATTCGCAACTTTTCATACAGAATATGCAAGATCTACAAAATTCACTCTCAGTAGAACTTGTGACGTCCATTTCAAAATTTTCTGTAATTTTAATTTTGTCCCGGTAATTGCTGCCTCCTAGCGATCTCAGCTAAAACGTTTAATTCCGCTTAGAACAGAGCTTTTACGGGTAGGTTTTTGCGGATCAAGAAAAAGCTGGTTCCATTCTGTCGGCTACGGAAATGCATTCCTTGGCATTCTGATTTTCACAACGGTGTTGGTTGAAACAAGTGCATACAAGATTTAACAGTTTGTTTATTGTTCGAAGTGATTCCGGAGTAGTTCTTGTTGCACATTAAAAGGCTATTAGGGGTTGAATTTTGAGTCTTGTTTGGAGGCAACGTTAGCCGAACCGCTTTGCGGGATTCAGTTTCCACCGCCGCTTGTGCACCATTAATAAATTAACGGGATTAAGGTCTCCTACCATCTAGAGGTTTGTACTTGTATTGCACAATATTGTCACACCCGGCTGATGCCGACTGTGAGTGGTCCACCACTACGATGTCCTGGAGATGTACCTGAAACAGTCTTGGGACTGGGGAAGGATGGATACTATACGACTTAAATCTTGTGAACCTGCATTTATTAAACTAACCAGATAAGCGGTAACAATTACAACTAGTGAAAATAATTACTMACATTARAATAWGGTCAGCTTCCAAACCAAGAGGACTTGTCGCAGCGCTTATGGTTGACTGAAGAATGAATTAATTCGTTTACCTGAATCGCGAGTATTTATATAAAAAATAGTGCTGAGCTTGTACGTTCCCACGCGGTTTAGTGCCGCGGTGCTTGAACTAAGTGAACGCTAAAAATGCTGACATGAGCGTACTGACTTAACGCGTGTACATTCTAGAATCTACGAAATGTTCCAATTTAAATAATTTGGAAAAGGCGCATATTTGACATGTCCCCCCGGCCTGAAGAAGCTGGTCCTCCAGCTTTACAAAATTAGGAGGATTAAAATAGAGGCCTAATTCTAAGCTAAATCCTATCAGTTATAATTCTAACCTAATCTGTAATAAAAAAGGTTTTTTGAAAGTACATTTTCTTCTTTGAATCGTTACATTTTCGCGGCCACTCTGAATTTATTAAGTCCTTTGATTAAACCAGTCTTTTAGCCCACAATATTGGAATTACTTCATTACTGTAACTTTTTACCAGTTTTTTTATTTTGGTCCCTCACTATTTTTCACTCGCGTTTTTGCACTGTTCACTATTTACTGTATTGTGTCTGTTTATTAAAGTTCAGTCAAGCGGCACAATTGTTCGTTACGGTCCTGTCCATTGTTGGGGATCCGGCACTGGCGCTGACGACTCGGACGATTCGCTGGCTCCCTGTTGCGCTGCACCCGTGGTTTCTTATCTTCTTGCTGGAATGCTTCATTGGCACAACCTTATCTCTTCTATGTTCCACTCGTCGTACCTCAGGCTGTCTTCTCATTGTTACCTCAACGAGGTGTAGTGGTGGTGTTGTAGCTTTCTTGTTCTGGTTTTTGTTTCTCTTCTTGAAGACCCAGGGGGTCTTCTTCTGGTAAGACGCTGTGTAGTACGCCTTACCCTTAACTTAAGATTCTGGTGGTTGTAATTAGGAGACTGCGTTTTTGGATTTTCGTACGAAGACCTCAGGGTATCTTGTGGTGACGTTCTCGTCCAAACCAGTAGATAAGAGTTGGATCGAGAACCCAATGCATGGTTTATGTGTGAAAGGCTGAACCGAAGCTGTTTAGTTCCTGGCCTCAGTCTTCAGTATTTTGGGATGACCTTGCCTTGTTCTCGGCGGAAGGTTGTTGTATGCTGCGGGAGTGCGTTTCATCCTTATCGCCAGCTGCCAGTGGTATTGGGTTTCCATTGCTATTGCCGCTGTCCGTGTGTGGGCTATGTGAGTGGGCCGTGTTACTAAACATAAATAAAGGTAAGTTTATTAGATTACAATTTTATAACCTATTCATTAAAAGTTTCAAGTTAACAAATTATTTGTTTTGTAATTTGCTTAATTGATTTTCGCAGGATTTGTTAGTGGTGAGTATGTATTAGTTTAAGATTAATTCTTGTTTTAACTCAATTTACTTATTTTGGAATGCTTTGTTATTTATTAGTTATGTTAGGGCAGTATTCGCATGAAACGTAAAAAATTACTCATAGCACGAATTAGTATGTGAATCTGCAAAAAGTTTTTCTGCTTTTAGAAGGTAGGTAGGACCGTACTGCGTATTTCTACTGTAGAATAGAATTGTGCCCACTTTGCCATACTACCACACTTGGTAGTTTTTGTTTATAGTATTTCCTTTTTAGTTTCCATTTGCTTGGCTAGCCATTCCGTTAGTGCATAAGCTTCGTTAGTGTGCATACTATAAAATTGAAAACTTGAGCGCTCATGAAATAAAAGAAATTCTTAGAGTGAACTAGTAATTCCTGTGGGCAACTTCGGGGTTACCAATCACTCTTCTTCTCCTACTACATGTACTGCATTAATTCGGGCTCCTTCTGGCAAAGACAGTAGGTTCCTTTCATTGTCATTTACCTCTATGACCAACCTTCTTACCGTCGTGGGACTTCCATTACCTTCTGTGCCTTTTGTGTTTATCTTTACATTTCTCTTGCTAACCCCTTTGTTTTTGTAGGTAATGCAGAAACGAATAAGCAAATATATGATGAATATCCCAAATCCTAGTGCTATGGAGATAATCGACCAATTGTGATGCGGCTCGGGATTACCTTGTGCTGCTGCCCTTGTTGCGGACGTTGCTACTATGGCCATATAGTTCCTTCCAAAAATTAGGTAAGCTGTAAGTATTGATAATATTATGTTCCATATTAGAAATATCATATCCCTGTGGAATGCGTAGTGGTCTCCATATGAGTAAAAGGAGGGTGTCGATTGGCTTATTGCTTCCATTATTTGTTTTTCGGTGTCCCGCGATGTAGTCAAATATTGTATGTAGGTAGACGTATGTCTTGTGGATTCAGAATAAATGACTTCAGGTTTGACCATGCGGCTGGTATTGTGTGCACAAACCTTGCTTCTGTTGGCTGCACATCAGGACATGGGAATTTCTTCTGTATTACTGTTTTGTCGTTCATCCGCAATTCGCAGTTACATGGTAGATTTATTTTGATGGCTCCTGGATGTTTGTTATGGCTCTCTTCCAGTCGGCTGACGTTGTTTCCACAAGAAATTTCTGTTTTCTTTTTTGGATTGGTAATAATTTATGTTTCTTCAAAGATTTCTGAAATTGTGGTGGCGGTTGATGTGTGACAACTCATGGGGCAGTGGTGACTGAGAGTTTCTACTGTTGCTCCTTCGTATAACTTCTTTGCACATTCGGGTCCTTTGAGATTGTCTGCTGAAAATCTTGGGATGTAGCAAAGCTTGTCTTGGTATGGTCTGCACTGATGAAGTCCTGTGCCGGATATTTGACGAACATTTTCTTTAAAATATTTCTGATGAGTTGCTACGGCTAGGATACAATGTTTGATGAGGAATTATGCAAGTTTGGTTGTACCCAGCGAATGGCGTTGTTATTAACTCGTATAGATTCCAGTACTGGTCCCGTTGGATGATTGGAATTTTTCTGTGCACGTATAATTTCTCTGATGGAAACGTACATTCGCTCAATGGTAGTTGATAGAATATCGATAAATCCTGGGTTATGATGGCCAGTCCTTGTCCAGAATTTTGAAGTTCTTTGTCCAGACGTTGAAGGTCTTCAGAAAGTACTTCTGGTTTTAAAACTGTTTGTGGAATCTGGTGATGCTTACAAGAATTCATTATTGATTGTCTCTTCAAAGCTCTGCTTAGTTGTATCATCCCTCGCATGTTCTGGAATTGATGTGTCAATATAGAAACAATCACGAAGTGGTCCTGTTGTTCCGTTTGGATTATGCTGTTTCGGATGTCGTATGTTATTTTTTCTAAGTATTGTATGGTGTGTTCCGTTTCCTTCCAGGTAGCTGCTGCTTGCTTTTGGTATTCATTGAATTTTTCTGAATTTTCCAATGTAAATTTTAGTGTTTCCGAAAGTCCCTTACTGACTTTTTCCAATTTTTGCCTTACTGCTCCCTCGTCCATTGTCAATGAGTTTAATTGTTGTTGAGTTGCCACGCCACAGCACCACGATAATCCTTCTCCAATAAAATCTAGGGCTCTTCGCGCCTTTTTATTACTTGTAGTTGCTATTTTTTCGGTTATCCAACTTTGCTTCATTGTTTGCAGTTCCATTTGGTATGCTTCTTCTAGTGCATCCAGTTTTCTGAAAATTCTGCATATGTCGTTGCTTGATGGGCACTTCACCTCTTCTGAAACGCTGTATGTATCTTATTAGACCATGGAGTTTCATAGGTTAATGGTATTGTAGCTTCATAGGAGATCACTTCGGGCTGCGGTTTCCAATAAGCTCCGGCGCTTATTTCAATGGGGATTGTGTTCACCACGTGTGCACAAAGTAGAATTACGGCGAACCTGTAGTAGTACTGCTCCGATCCCTTGTGTGCTGGCGTCAACTCGAAGTTCACATGATTTGCTTGGATTGTAGTGATGCAGCACAGGTGCAGTGATAAGTCTTGTTTTCAACTCGTTAAAAGCATCTTCTTGTTCCTTTTCCCATTTAAATACTATGTCCTTTTTCGTGAGTATGTGTAGTGGCTTGGCTATCTGCGAAAAATTTTTAATACATTTTCTGTAATAATTACAGAGTCCAAGAAAACTMTGAACATCCTTCATACATTTTGGCACGGGAAAATTTTCTACTACTGTTACCTTGGTGTTGTCCGGTAGGATGCCTTTTTCGTTGACTACGTATCCCAATAATTTTATTTCGTTTTCCATGTAGACACATTTTTCTGGTTTAAAGTAAGTCCTGCTTTTCGAAGTCTATCGAACACTTTTCGTAATTTTCCTAGATGTTCTTCTTCTGTTTCTGAAAATATAATGATGTCGTCGAGGTACAGTAGAACTTCTTTCCATTTCATGCCGTGGAAGACTTTGTCTGCTAAATGTTGAAATGTGGCTGGCGCGTTGCAAAGGCCAAAGCTAAGAACGTTAAATTCGTATAATCCGTGTCCCTGTACGGTGAAAGCTGTATATTGTTTTGAATCTTCCTTCAACTCTACCTGCCAATAGCCACTAAACATATCAAGTGTTGAAAAATATTTCGCTTTCCCAAGATATGTTAAAATATCGTCAATGTTGGGAATGGGATAAGTCGACTTTTTTGTTACGGCATTTAACTTACTGTAGTCTACACAAAAACGAATGTCGCCAGTCTTCTTCACTAGCACGACTGGGCTTGCCCATGGTGAATGGCTCGGTCTAATAATGTTATTTCTTAACATTTCGTTGATTTGTTCGTCAATAATATTCCGTTCCTTTTGTGAAACTCTGTATGGTTTTGTTTTAATGGGCTGGGCTTCTTGGACATCAATTTCATGTTGTACCATGTCTGTTTTTCCCATTGTTGATGTGGTTTTGGAAAATATATCCTTGTATTCCTGTAATAAATTTTCTAATTTATCTTTTGTTTCTTTAGATAACTTGTTGCTGATTTTATGGTCTGCCGGTGTTACATCTTGTATTTCTTCTGTGTAGAGAATGATGGAGTTCATATTAGTTTCGCTGGGGTATTCGTGAAGGTAACCAATTTTCGTTCCTCTAAATATCTTCTGCCTGTAGTTAGTTTTCGTTATAATTATGATATATAAATTATTGCCTTCTATAATTAGTTCTGTTGTGTTTAGTAATTTTTTCCTAAGGAGTAAATCTTCATTTATTTCAAATTTCATGTCTTCCAGGTCTAAAGACGTGAGAAGTTCGTTTTGGACCTTTAGTTTTAGTTTAATTTCTACATTTGGGCGAATGGTGTAATCCTTGGCGGTGATTAGTTTATAAGTTCTCGTTTCTTCATTGTTGGTCATTAATGTTGTGTAGTTTTTCTCTTCTCTTCTTGAGAACGGTACTACAATTTTTTGTCTTTCGTTTTCCAGGTGTACTGTGGATGATCCAAAATCTAGCACTCCATTGTTCTTCTCCAAAAATGTTGTTCCTAATATTAAAGGTTGTGGCAATTCTTTGATCACGACTGCCCTGCAAGTATTTAATAAGCCTCTTATATTTATCATTACTGTTACCTCTCCTATTGTATTCACTGTGAATCCTCTAGCCGTTTTCAGGGTATGAACTTTTTGTGTCTGGCGAATTGGAATTTGTAAAACTTTTGTTACGAAACTTTCCTTAATCACATTTTTGCTGCYGCCGGTGTGTAGAATTATTTCTACGTTTTTGTTATTGATACTACCTGTTATAGTTAATATTGGTGTGGTGTTCGCAGTAGTCCCTCTAGTGTGGAAACCGTAGAGGACGGCGTCGACGGGACTCTTCAATCGCGTCGTCCTTCTATGTTTGGGGTTCTAGGACGTTCTTCGCTGAACGAAACCCTTCTTTGTGGTGTAGTTGGTGTTCCTGGTCTAGAGTTGCATGATCCTGCATAATGACCGCATCTGTTGCAGCTGTGGCATCTTGGTCTGCCATCTCTGCATCTCGTTTCTGGTAATCTTGTTCTTGTCTGTCTATCTCGACTGTTCGATCTTTGTCGATTATTGTATGACCTGCCACGTCCTCTGTAATATGTGCGACCTCTCCTCCTTGGGGCTCCACGATAGCTTGACTGAGGTGTTCTTCTTTGATATCCTCCATTTCGTGTATGGTATCTATTTTGTGTTTCGTGGCTTGTTGAGTTCAAATTCAACATACTGGTTTGTGCCGTCATCTGGGCAACTAGAGCTCTTTCCCTTATGTCGCTTAATCTCAGCACCAGTGCCTGCAGTTGTTCTGTCGTTCTTATGTCGTTGCTCATTAAATAGTACGTTTCGTAAAATGATGGATGTAATCCATTTTCGAAGTGATCCCTAAATGTTTCGAACGACATGTTAGGATCAAATTCATTTGCTAAAGCAACGAGGTCGTAGTAGTAGTGCTTGATGTCTTCCGAGTTTCCTTGCTTCCGCGTGTTCAACCAGAATTTTGATTGTCTCAGTGATTGTTCGCTGGCGAATTCCTTAGTAAAGTCCTCTTTTAGCAGTTCCCAAGTTTTGTTTCGGTTGGTAGCGTTGTTTATATATTTGTTGTACCATATGTTGGCCGCTCCATGAAGATACGTTCCCAAGTAGTTGATTTTATAGGAATCATCCCATCCATTGCAACTAGCTGTTTGTTCATAGTTGCGTATAAATGTTAATGGGCTGTCCGAACTGGGATTGAAAATACTTGGTGCCACGAATTTTGGGGTGGCGGGGTTCCTTCCGGTGGTCGTGGCGTCTTGTATTGTTACGTTGTGAGCCATTATTGGTTCTTGCACTTTTTCGTACTGGTTCACGTTTTCTTTTTCTTCTTCTTCAGACGGTAATTCTTGTTGTTGTTGTTGTTGTTCTACTACTTCTTCTTCTTCTGCTTCTTCTGTAGGTTGACGTTTTTCATGGGGTTGGAGTTCTATAACTAWTCGTGTGGAGGTGGTTCGTGGCGGGCTTCTCGCTAATTTTTTAGTTGGTGCAAAAGGACTATGTTCTGTACTTCTGTGTGGCGTATTAAAAATTTCTTCTCTAGCTTTAGCTGTATTTCTTGTTATTCTCTTATCGCTACTCATTTATCTTTAATCTACTTACCCTGCATATATGTATTAGTTACTACCTAGTACTATCCTAGCATACTTATTATTGCTATTGCGGTTATGTATGTATACCTATTTATCATTATTCTTAATGTCAATAGAAAATAGTAAGCGATCTAAGTCGTACGTATCTAAGGATCTGGACCAAAGAGCCTTCTAAATGTTTGGCGGATTTCTTTAAGATGAGCGGGAGTAGCAGGTGTTGGAGGTCTGCTGGGCAATGGTGATGAAGGGGGACTGGGTGTGGCGTACCTGGTGTTTGCGATCACCAATGTCTTGGAGGTTGTCTTGAAGCCGAGGTACTCTGGGGTGACGGGTCGTTCGGGTGTTCTGGGTGGGCTGTTGCGGTTGTAAATCTCTGCGGCTCTCTGTAGCCTTCTTTGTGCCAAAGCAGGTCTGTCTTTCGAGGGCATTACTCTAAAGCATCAGTCGGTACGAATTGACATAGTTCCTAGCCTTAAAAAAGTGGCTCGATCTGCTCCGAGAGTTCTTGGCTTGGCTTAACTTGCAAGCTAGATCTGCCTGCCTGCAACCAACAGCCTGAGACCGTGAGGATTTAAACAGACTTATCTGGCTGACCTCTTAGCTATAGAAGCTAGATCTGCCTGCCTGCAACCAACAGCCTGAGACAGTGAGGATTTAAACAGACTTATCTGGCTGACCTTTTAGCTGTTTAAGTAAAAGCTTATAGCCTGAACCCCTTTGCTGACCGTTTACCAGCTTTTTAGGTAGATCATTTCTGTCTTTAAGTACCTTCTTCTGCTCTAGGTAACGACGGGTTCGACTAAGCGCCTCCACCACGTTGTCACACCCGGCTGATGCCGACTGTGAGAGGTCCACCACTACGATGTCCTGGAGATGTACCTGAAACAGTCTTGGGACTGGGGAAGGATGGATACTATACGACTTAAATCTTGTGAACCTGCATTTATTAAACTAACCAGATAAGCGGTAACAATTACAACTAGTGAAAATAATTACTTACATTATAATATGGTCAGCTTCCAAACCAAGAGGACTTGTCGCAGCGCTTATGGTTGACTGAAGAATGAATTAATTCATTTACCTGAATCGCGAGTATTTATATAAAAAATAGTGCCGAGCTTGTACGTTCCGACGCGGTTTAGTGCCGCGGTGCTTGAACTAAGTGAACGCTAAAAATGATGACATGAGCGTACTGACTTAACGCGTGTACATTCTAGAATCTACGAAATGTTCCAATTTAAATAATTTGGAAAAGGCGCATATTTGACAACATTATTAACTCTAATATCCGCCGATTTGTGTACTTTTAGACCTTTTTTTTCGGGAGCATTTGCTTGAAGTCGAAATATTAAACTGCTTCCCGCATATTCTGGAAAATTCCGCAGTTGCCAGCCTCTCCGTAAATCAGAGGCGATTAAGGCCCAAATTCGCATTCCTAGTTTGGGTATCGGAGTTTTCGTCTACCTTGTGCTGATTTGGGAAGTACGTAGCCGCCAGGATAAAGGTAAGACCGTTCTGTTATTTACGAGTGTTTTATTTTGAACTGGTCCATTGCAAGTGCTAAAATAGACTTTGAATAAAGCTTAGATTAGTAACGTAACTAGTAATTATTATAAAGTTCACTCCATTGGTGGATATAATATTGGAGTTAATTTATACATGATATATAGCTTCATTCAACGCTTAACGTAAATTTTGCTGAACAGTTAACAGGATCAGCGCCGTAAGAATTTGTGTAGGTTTTTTGGTACGCCCTGTAGCGTAGCGTATTCTTTGACTTGTTGATCAGAACATTGATTAATTTCTTCTAGTACACTGATAACAAGCTCCAGGTTTTCGAGTTTGTATTTTTTTTGTAAACGTGTCCGCGCGCTTACTTAAGCTTGCGTCGCGTACCTACATGCCTATATTATACAGTTCTAGCAAGTTTATAATAGTAGACCTATACCAGTCTTGACTGTTTTACTGCTGTGACGCATTGAATCTAGTGTACTGTTCACAAAATAAATATTTGTTATCGCATAAAGGGCGACTTGGTGAATATAAGGGTGTAATTTATCTTCCTTCCTCGGGTATTTGGGAAATTGTGAATTCACCTGGCGCCCCTTTTTTTACATCTCAAAAAAATAAACAAATCCACGCCGTCTTCACTGTTGCACGCCGGCAAACATCCCGAACTGTGCGGTACATCTACTTAAATATTTTGTGGTACGTAACAAACTAAGAAATACGGGACTAAGCTCATTTAAAATAAAACTACGATAATCTGTTAAAAAAACTGAACAGTTCTGATTGACATTTACTAATTTTTCTATTATATTTTTTCCACCTATACATCGTTCATTTAAATTGAGATAACTGCCTTTTGATAATAAATTAATTATTGGATATTTCTTTCTCTTTCGTTTTTTATTGTTTCTCAACTCCACGGCTCTCATCAATAACAACTTAATACACAGGTATGCGTAAAACTCTAAATTTGTTTTTTTTGTTTGTTTCTCTTTTTACTTTTACGGTTGAGTGGAAGAGCAGGGGGCGATGCCACTAATCATTAGTGTCATTTTCCACTGAACTTCGACGTTTTGCCCTGCTACGACTCCTGCTGTTCAGTCATAACAATACTGTTACATCAATGTAGTGGGCAAATAAAGACGATTTATTATTATTATATTATTATTATTATTTGAATTTTCTGAATTAAAATGAATTGTTTGAATTAAAGCGAATTACTTGAATTCCTTGAATTATTTTGTATCTATCATTCCCTATAAGCTCATTAATGTGCAGTTCATAATACGTTTCTATATCTAAGGTCTGCTGGAAGAAACCTATATTCAAAATGGGCTCCCGTATATTTAAGCGACATGGAAAGGCTGAYGTGTGCGGTGTCATACATGCATAAATTTTTGACAAATGGGAATTTTGTTGTGAAGAAACCAGGTGACAAAAAAATTCGATTGTGTCGCTTCGGACATAGCATTGCAGCAATTCATAAATCGAGATTGCAAACGCACATCTGGTGTTGTAGGGTTCACACAAAAACCTGGTGCACTCCTTCGATGGATAAGCAACACGTTATATCTTGGGCGATTATTCACAACAATTTTTAGATAAGTGCGTTTCCTTTTACTTAACTAGGGGATTCATTGTATTGCAAAAAATTGCATACTTTATTCTAGAAGACACAGGGAATTTGGCAGAGGTACTCAAAAACGAAGGGTTATCGTCGAGAGACAGAAACGATTCTGACGTAACGAATATTGTTGATATCATCGAAAAAAGTTGATGTAATCCATTTGAAACATCTTCTGTTCTATAGGAGTTTATCAATACTTGCACAGACAAAATTGCAAAGGCAGAGATTCGAAATGGTATAAATAAATTTGCTGAAGCTATACAAAACTGAAAAATTATCTTTGAACTTTGATGTTGTTAACTTTTGAAAATCGCAAAAGCAAAAAGTTGTGGCATTCAAAGGAGATAAAGTTACGAGGAAAACCCCCAAAAAAACATTCATTGGGTCTGAATTAATGTCTGCTGCACTTTGCATGAACTAGACTTAACAGACATTATTTCCTATGAACTGACGGTGGTTCCTATCTCATTATTTTGTGAGAATGACTCAATGAGAAAAACTATAAAGTCGGACTTAATCCAAAAATTGGAGACCCACGTAAATCCTGTGGCGCCTAATCTTGATTTTGATTCTATAATAATCGATGGCATGGTTTCTGTTCATGAGCTGAACGAAAAAAAATTACTACTTTTGATGACCTCGGAAATAGTTCTTACATAATATTATTTATACGGCTCGAAAGAACAATAGCAAAAGACTGTTTCCGATAATTACAAGGGAAGAGGTTTAAAGTTTGTTGAGAGAATGAGACGAGGAGATTTCAACTCGAACTTCGTTATTTTGGTTTCAAGAAAATTTAGAGAATTAGTCATCCGATAGCAAGTGGTCCTCACAAAGTATATTACGAAATACACTTCAGAACTGTTAAACGAAAATGAATATTTGATAATAGCTGGAGGCTCAAAGTTCCTGAGCAAACATTTCTTGTAAGGAAGAATAAAAACTTGTACATCTTGGATTCTTTAAGCAGCAATCAGGACGAGGCGGACACGAGAATTATTTTGCACGCTTTACATGAATTGAGTTACAGTAAAAACATATTAGTAAAATCTGTAAATACCGATATTCTAATTTTGCTCATTGACTACTATAGTAGTGGGCCCATATTAAACAAATGCAAGGTTTTTATGCAATTAGGACACAGTCATAATCAACGCATTGTCGCGATACGTGATATTGTTGATAAAATTGGAAAGACAGTTTTACAAAGTTTATTGGCAATACATTCACTAACTGGATGCGACACCACAAGCAGATTTTACAAGATATGGAAGTAAACTGCGTTTGACATATTAATGAAAAATACCAGGAATCTGAAGAACTTGCACGAACTGTCGAATCTACCTTTCGATCGAGTACAAGACATTGTCGTGCAGTACGTTCTGCTTTTGTACAAAAATAATCAAAAGGATATTCGAACTTTGAACGAATTACGTCTTTTCTTTACGAAAAATGCCAGTCGCTCAGCCTCTGAAATTCCAATCACGGATTGTAAGGGGGGCCGCGCGTGTCGGTTGAGAGCGTAAAACACCACTTTGTTTGAACACTGGTATATTTTGAAATCATAAATACTTCAGAGACATAAAAATCGCCATAATCATAACTTCCGCCATCTTTTTTCGTTTTTCTATGAACTACCTAACAGAACTACAGTACACTACCTACTTAATGTCAGTTGAAAATGCGCTAAATTCAAATCATAACCTTACATGATAATGCGTTTAAATTGCATTTGCAGAGGTTCGTATTCAGTAAATACAAAGCAAATACTTACATGTATATTCTTTGATAAGTAGAATTAAAATTTTATATGCGTTTCCTGTTTTAGGAGCATATATCAGTTGGAAATATGTTATTCCAGCCACATTGGAAAAGTAAAATTTGAAAACCCTGAAAAATACGGATGGACATTCGACTCTGATCATTGGGAACCCCTATTTGCAAACTAAGATCCAATACCGCAATCTGTAAGGTAGCCGTAATCACTATTCGGTTCTGATGGGAATTGTACTACAAACAGGGGCAACTGTGTGAAGCAAGGGTTGAAATGCTGCAGCGAATGTAAATGTGCTAATTGCAACAACACTATGTTAGAGGAAGAATCAGACCCTGATACTGACAGAAATGTATTAAAATATTTTTAAGTTGTACTTTCATTTCGTTTTCACAATGTATCTACTTCTCGTGAAATATAGTATACCTATGCGTTATGGCAACCCTTACGTATTTGCCACCAGCTCGGCAGCGTATCAAGCTACGATCTATGAGGCTCATTATACGAACAGCCGATTACCGCTCACAATGGTTTACAAGTATTACCTGAAGCTGTCTTAAATAACAGACGGGTTCGGCACGTTCCACTGTTTTGCAACGGAGTAGACCGTATCCAAAAATTGTGTTTAGGCTTTTTTAGAATTTTTTTCCGTACACATAAATCCATGAGCATTATATGGTATTATTATTTGAACTACAAATAGTTCTCTCTAATAGCTTTTAATGTATGACTAAATCGTATTCTTTCCTAATTTAATGAATAGTATGGTAAACATTCCAATTTCAATGCGGCAGCCCATACCTGCGGGTAGACATTGGAAAGAGTAAGAAATATTTTTCTTTTGTTCCCCAAACATTTAAATACCTGTAAAATACTGCAAAATTCATTTCGTTCGTTTCATTTAGAGTGTATGTGTCGTAGAGATGTGTAGTTCGTGACCGAATAGTTCGAAGGAACTATTCACTTCAAGTGAACTGAACAAACTGTTCTTTGGTTATTTCACCGTACAGTTCGTTTTGAACTGTGGCGTCACCTGAACTGTGAATGTGAAGTGACACTACTGACAAGAAACCCTTTCACCGCACAAAGAATACCGAWCCGCCGMWTAGGTAGACAGTTCGCGTTCCATTGCAAACATGGGCCTTTAGTGGAAATATGTACTTTAGTGCTTGACAATTTTACTGTTGGTGTTGGTCGAAAAATAATAAAATAACGTTATTTTTGTTTTGTAGGAAATTTAATAAAAAAACAGTATAAACTCTTTAAAATTCTGAAACATAAAAGTAGATAATAATAACTAAAATATTCATCACTTATAAAAAAAAACAAAAAAATTAAGTTCTTGTATTTGCACAGTATTTGAATTCGCATTATAAATTGTAATTTAAAAAAACAATCTTTGATAATTTTCCGGAAGTGAGGCGGTTTCTTCTTTCTGTCATTATCTGACCGGACTTTGAGAAAATTCTCTCACATGGCACAGAAGTACCTGAAATTCACATTGACATTATTGTGTGTTGTCGTTGCAAAAGTAATACATAGGTATTTACCTAAAATACACAGCCTCCTCATTGCCATTTGGAAAAGACGGGGGTACACATTTCTTCTATCTTGCCACCATTGCAAAGGATTTTGTGACCTTGGTAGAAGAGGTTCTTGCAGATACTTATCAAGCTCTACGATTCCTGCAGCTAGACGACTATGGCCTTCACGGGCACTTAACTTTGCCACCTTGGAATCAAATTCGCCCCAGAGAAGAGATGAGGATGAAGTGGGTTGGGGTGTTCCTTTTGCTTCAACGGCGGCGGTGCCTTCAACATGAAAAGTTGTGATTTTGGCCTTTATTTTTTCTACGGCTGCATTAAACTTATTTTCGTCGTCAAACCCGAGCTTCTTGAATCGAGGATCCAATACAGTACACTGTGCCGAAAGTTCGTTTTCTTCAATATCTTTAAATCTGTTAAACATTTCCTTTTGAATACAAGAAATTACGGACTGCAGATGCGGGGGCATTTCTGAAGGTGGCTGCAGACTCAGCGAAAGCATGTGTTTATTAATACATTTCACAAATACTATAACTTTGGACCTCGTAACTGTTTTTTCGGAGCTTATTTCTTCAGTAGTGACCTGAAATATTTTCAATATTTCAATTAATTTCTCCACAGTTTTCCATTCTGTTTGATTGACKTTCGAAAGATTTGTGTTTAGCAAAGCCAAAGTGCTAACTATTGCATCTTTAACTTCAAAGCACCTAGACAGCATTTCCAAAGTCGAGTTCCAACGGGTTGGTACATCTTGTTTTAGTTTAAGTTTTGCCAATCCCATTTGCTCTTGCGTAGTATGCAGTTTGGCGAGTGAATGCGGGCTTCGCTTGAAATATTCCACAATTGATTTTATTTTAGAAATAACAGGAGCAACAGATTCTTCTTTTATGGCCTTCTGCACAATTAAATTAAGCGAATGAGCGAAACATGACAAATGTCGCAAATTACATAGCCGAATCGCTGCTGCAATATTGTATGCATTATCGCTAACACAAGCGGCTACTTTGTTCTCCAGACCCCATTCTCTAATAACTTCTTGCAAACGAGTTGCCAAATTGTTTGCAGTATGTCTTTCATCAAATTCCGTGCATTCTAACAAAACCGATTCAAATTTAAATTCGGAGTTGATGAAATGGGAAGTTACTGCCATAAAATTTTGATTGTTTACTGATGTCCAGCAATCTGTGGTGAGACATGCGGCTGTAACATTCTGTAGTTTCTGAGACACTCGCTCCTCAATTTTCGTAAACAGTTGTGGCAACAGACTCGAAGAAACTGTTTTCCTAGATGGCAGTTTGTAGTGTGGATTGAGCATGGATACAAACTTTTTGAACTCCTCGTCTTCCACCACAGAAAACGGTTGATACACGTAAAGCAGAGAAAAGAAGACTTCGTATTTTTCTTTATTACCCTTGATGCACTAAAAAAGGGGTCTGAGCTTAAAAGTAGCCTATTCAAAATGTCTTTGTTACAGGACTCTCTAGAGAATTTTCTTGAATAATCCTGTCTGTATGACCGAAAATGCTTGTTGCGTGCCTCTGCTGCTTCTTCGGACAGTTGCCCTATGGGTTACAATGCATTTTTTATTATTTCTTATCCGTGTACAAGTACTTTGTGCAGTGTGGGTGTCATTGGGTGCCACGGGTAAAGTTTCACGTAATAGCAAGCTGTTTCTTCTGCATATTTTTCATATTTTTCTAAATTTATCTCGTATCCGCTCGAAATCGTTTCTAAAATCACTTTTAATCTGTATATTAACTCGTAATCTATCTGAGGATAGTTTCGGATCTTCAAAAAATCTCCTGCTGGTGTTGGCGTCATTAGTGTTTCCGAAATTTCCTTTCGGCATGTCAACTAATAAGCCAGTTTCATTGCGAAATCTGGTTTGTATTTCGATTTTCTTATTCATCTTCATTTGTTTTTCCTCTTCTGATTTTCTCTGCCGGTACTTTTTCACAGGCAATTTATGCGCTAAGTGTAGAATGCTTTCAAAAAATCGTATTCTCGCATGTAAAATAGAAAGACCGAATTCAGTAGCATCCTTTGAAATTCTCCTTTTGTCCTTTAAATTGTTGAATTCTTTGGAAGTTTTCCCACAAATATAGCAACGACTTGTGGATGTTGTTCCAGTAGCTGCGTTGCAAACCTTTCCATCTACCATTATCATTACAAATTGGGAATGCACCAAAAACTTTTCTCCGTCAATATCCACATCAGTCGCAACCAAATTATCAATGGAATTTGTAACATAATTGATCTCTTCGTTTGTTATATCAGTTGTCTCTTTGACGAAACGAAATCTTATTGGACGACAAAATCGGGCAGATGAAGATGTGGGATTTTCCCATAACACCTTTTGACTGTCTTTGCCGCAAATAAGGCGCACAGGTACAAAGCAACTTTGAAAAATGTTTGCATCAGAGTCAGCCTGATTGTCAAATTTTTGTTTAAACTGTGCTAGTTGGGATCCGTCGCAGCCCCATTTACATAATAACTTTAAAGTGTTCCGCTCTTGCTCTTTTATTGTCAATAAGACTTCTTTTAAGAATTCCGATAAGCGCTTAACAGTAATATCAACTAACGGTTGCAGTTGGGTCCCCGCGCAGGTATTCGTTACCGTGATCGTTTCTGGAGGAGAATAACATTTCTTTTTGGCTTCTTGAATTAAACTATAACATGGAAAAAATTCTTGTTCGTGTTTCTTATAACTTCATACTGTCCTCGTGTTAAGTCTGCATCTATAAACATTTTTAAAGCTTCCATGGGGGTTAGACGCGATGATTCTTGACACTTAGAGGTATCGAAAGCTTTTTTGTACTTCGTTGCGCGGGTCGGAGAGCTTGTTATATCTTGGAGTACACGAGAAGCATCACGTTTTCCAGATTTTCTTAATTCAACTTGAGCTGCGTGAACTATAACACCATCTTCTACATTGGAGCGGATCTCTTCAGTTTTTCTTCTTTTGCTCCTTTCGCTAGATTCACTAAATGATTTACGAGGACGACCTTGACGATTTGTAGTTGTAACTGGAATATCGAAAGTACCTTCCAGCCAAAGATGGTTAGTTTTTAAGAAAACCTTTTCTTTTTTGTGCGTTTCAGTCCACCTTCGCTTAATTTCTGATTTGAAATATGCAAAATTGTGTTTCAGCTATTTAACTGACTTTCAGTAAGGCTGTCTTGAGTGAAAAGGTGGTCTCTCAAAAAACATAGCTTTTCTTCCAAATTACGTAATTTTTTATTCTTTATCTTATCGAAGAGTGATTTACGAGTCACTATTCTCACTTCTGAGGTACCCCCTGAACCTAAAACAAAATTTAAACAAAAATTAATATTTCACTAATTTCGACGGTAAAAGATTAAATTACTCTGCTTTAGTGTATCCGCGCTATTCCGCGGCTAATTTGTGTAGCATTCGTTACTTAAGAGTCTACATTTTAAACGTAAAACAAAAAATGCCGGATATACCCCGATACTAAAGCAAATACATCTTTAAATATAAATTCCTCAAAAAAAATCTTTTCATTTTAGACATTATTTATCGATCACTAAAAATATATTAAACGGAATCAAATTTCATTAAATACATTACATTTAGATTGCTACATACCTGTAGTTGCCGAATCCATTGCTTCTTTGCACCAGGTTAGCACAGAAAACTGCAGTTTAGCTCACAATGTTAACGCTTTCTAAAAATCCGATAACTCGCAGGTGCAAAAAATTTTATGATCAAGTAGGTACCGACTGAGTTAGCCGGGTAACGCGCAATGGGAGAGGGGTGGGGACGCCGGCCTATTATTCGTTGGAGTGTATCCTGACTCAAGTAATCGAATGCATTAGCATTTCTTTAACTTTGTTATTTTCACTTTTGGCCGCGTAGATAATTAAAATGCCCTAATGTGCGTTGGGACGCAGATTCACCACAATATTACTCTTCTTCTCTTTTAGATAAGTATCAATGTATTCGACGATTGCTTCTAATTCATATGCTCCTTCTGGCAACAGTATAATATGATTGCCCACGTGAAACAAATTGTTACGCTGATCAACGTTAGGAATACTATTATACGTAAAAAGAGAAACTAATCCACATTCGTACGGTGTTGCTAAGTCTATAGGTGGAAAATAGTTAGCGGTCAACGTGGACTCGTTGGCAGAAAAACTAAGGATTCTTGACCTGACAAAGGACACAGACAAACTGAATACATTTATTTCAAGTCACCTGATTTATAGGTACAGTCGTATAAAAATAATAAACATAAATGACCACATACTACAGTATTGTCTCTCTGATATCTATCGTAATTGTACTGCACGCATTTTCCTAGATACTTTACGATTTCCTTAGGTGGTCTCAGGTTCCCAAAGCTGTCAAAGTAGAGGCTTTGATTCTTGTCTTTATTATAGTACGTTGCGACCCAGTGACTGCCGGATTCGTTAGATTTGTTCAAATTGATGATTGCACATTCTTTGCGACGGCGTGGCCGCGAAGGCAATTCGTCGAAAATTAGGAATTTTCGTTGCAAATTTATACAAGTCTTCATTGAGGGCTAGATCCGGCAGTATACTTAAAAGTTTTTTGGTCTTAAAAAAAGACCTAACCCCTTCTTGTATGGTTTGAGATACAAGCCTTTTCCAATTGCGACTGCCTCCATAGCTTTATTATGACGTTAGCTTTCCGCCAACTGTCGACGGGCGTTTTTTACGTCATTCACTGCTTTAGCAACACTTGATGCTCAGGATGTCATGCTTCCTATTGCTGTAAGGGCTGCGAAAATAGGCAACAGGGCTGGTAATATGCCTCCAGTCTTTGGGATTCGAATGACACGAGTACGAGGTAACTTTGCACGTCTTCTTGTGACAGTCTTTTTTACTTCCGAGACAGCAAGTTCGATAGCATCGTTTAGACTTGCAGGTTTTTTGAGATTCAAGGCAGTTTTGCTTGTTTTTATGATATCACGCAAATGAATTTGCTCATTTACTTCTGTGTTCTTCCTCTTCTTCTTTTTCAGACACTGGATTCCCTTACCTTTACGCTGTTTGGCCTTTTGTATCGTTCCCATCCCGAGTTTAGCTTTCACTTTCATTGCGTTCGTGACTAGCCAAGCAGGTAACTTTTCAGAAAATAATTTTGAATCTTTGGCTAAAACTCGCTGCCAAGCCTTTTCAGTGAGTATCAGGTCGGCTTGATTTCTAGTGCTCGTTTGCGAGTAGGCAATATCGTGTTCTTTACAAGCAGCGTCCAAAGCGTCTCCACGCTCAAGCCTTTTCTGTAATTTTGTAGCAGGCCCGCAGAAAGAATATTTAGGAAAATGTACCTCAAAGGGTAGTTTGTCTATAAGTGTATTTAGCAGTCCTGCACCTTGGACACCAGGACGACGATTAATCCTTGATTTTGAAACTTTGAGCATTTTATACGAAAACGCTGTGATGATGTTTACACATGCATGCTTTGTTACACACTAAATTTCTTTAAATGCATGGACCTAATTATTATTTAGACAGTTGTTGTTGAGATGCGTTTCCTACAGCAACACCAGAAATTACCTGTTACGAATATTGAGTCGACTTTCAACGTTGACAGCAAGAGATCTTGCAGGCAGCAAGCTTTTGCCCAATACGATACGAGCACTGATTGTGGGTCCATCAAACTGTGGAAAGACCAATTTGTTGATAAACTTACTCGAACATCCCAACGGCTTAAAATTTGAAAATGTCTACGTCTATTCAAAGACGCTGTATCAACCAAAATACGATTACCTTCGAAACGTGCTTTCTAGTATCAAAGACATAGGGTATTACACGTTTTCCGAGCACGACGACGTTATCCCACCTGATGAGACGAAATCAAACTTCGTTTTTATTTTTGACGACGTGGCTTGTGAGAGACATCAGCATATGAGGAATTACTTTTGTATGGGGCGACATAAAAATATTATGAGTTTCGAACAATTCTAAGAAATATGCACCGAGTGCTGGAAAGACAAATACGGATTTCTGGTTATCAATAAAGACGTTCCCATGGATAAAGGACGATATCGTAAGGGATTTGATACTTTTATTCTTATATAAATAGTAAGGCTG
Organism: Rhyzopertha dominica; assembly: GCA_025024175.1. Taxonomy (NCBI): domain Eukaryota; kingdom Metazoa; phylum Arthropoda; class Insecta; order Coleoptera; family Bostrichidae; genus Rhyzopertha; species Rhyzopertha dominica. Next base: position 11,394,432 of record QCXZ01000086.1, on the reverse strand, counting down.
TTGAATTGAATAGTCAGTCACTCTACAAACCACGACCTGTTCAAACTAAGTTAAAATAAGTCTCCGATTGTATCTGTCTCTCAACAAGTTAGCGAACAATATATCAGTGTAATCAGGCTGTTACACTAGAATACATCTATTCGAGCTGTTTGAGCTGTTGGCTGTTTCAGCTGATGTCAAGAAAAATGGATCCAAATACGGTTAATAAAATTATTCATACTCGCAGTGTCATTCGTAAAAAGTATGCAGCTTTGAAGGAAGGAAGGTCTGAAGCAGAGGTGGGGCTAGAAAAAGTTTTCCAGCCTATAACAACACCGCTTAAGAAACTGACCGTTTTACTGCAGCAAATACAACAGTTACCAGATGCGCTCGCCGGTAAATTAAAAAAAGAAAAACATTAGCCACACGCAAGCTTTCATACCACATTTGCTCCAAGCGATAAATTTAGTAAGCGAGAATCTAGTTCCCTTGACGACGAGGCTGCTTCATCACCATTATCCGAACCCGATCTCAGTTTGCAAGACTATTCAAACACATCTTTAGATACTTTAGAATATAGCACTAATAAATTTATGGAATCAATGAAGTTAGATAATAATTATGATTCTAAATACGGACCTTATTATGATTCGAAAGAGTTAGCTTGGAAAATAGGTGACTCGTCTTTTGCCGTAATTGATTCGAATGTTGTAGTAGACGGCAAGACGTATTCTCTAACACCAGGCTTGCAAGAGCTAATATTTTTTCGTCATCTCTCGGAGAAGCTGTACACGGAAGATGATATTGAATCATATTTAGATATTGTTAAGACAAGCGGAGCTTTACACCGTAACTATAATAAATCTCTGCAGTATGCTGGAAACAAAAGTCACAAGTACAAACTGATTATCAATCTTTTAAAGCGCAAAGAATTTTTACCGCATACCGGTACCGGATTAATGAAATACTCAAAAAATAAGTTGGATTACGTGTACTGGAATGATCCGAACGAACTGGTTAATAGACTAAAACTGTTACTGGCATCTCAAGAAGCCGGTCACAATAATCATACAAATGAAATAACTTCGATATTGGAAGAGTTGAGAGAAGCCCATATTATTGTTTAAATTTAGTAACACTCCCTTTTCTCGGTACATTTCCAACATGAGCATTGACAAGTTTGGACGTGCTGTCAGCTCTGACGGTCATCAACCTTCACATTCCAAGCCTCTTAGTTTTGGATACGTATTAACATCCGACGGGAATATTGATATGCAAAAGAAACGCATATGTAACTTGGCCAAACCCTTAAACCCCGAAGATGCAGTTACTAAGGAATTTGTGGACGAAACATTCAATGGATTAAAAGTTCAATTGCGTAAAAATGTTTACAGTTTGGAGAAGAAAATTGAACCGCTGGTTGCTCTATTAAACCGATTAAGTAGCAGTGATGACACTGCGACTGTAAATAAKCCGTTGTCGTCTGAAAGCAATATCGTTTAAACCTGATACAGTGAAACATGTCGACGAACAATCGAATAAGAAAAAGCCTCGCACTTCATAAATACGTATTGTATACAATTTTTGCAACTATTTTCCAAGTAACTCGAGATGAGTAAAGTACAGCTTGTAAACGAACTACACTCACAGGCACGTCGAAATTTTAAGCGTCGTACCGTGATCCTAAAGGACTTAATGATCTCTGGCAAGCCGATTTGGTTGAGATGCAACCATATGTATCTGACAATAAAGGATTCCGTTATCTACTGACAGTTATCGATGCGTTTTCAAAACATGATTGGGCCGTACCAGTGAAAAATAAGTCTGGAAACGAAGTTGCTAAGGCGATGGAAAGTATCTTCAATAAGGGAACACAGCTACCGGTCAATCTGCAAACCGATTTAGGAACAAAATTCTATAACACTCACTTTCAAAAGCTAATGAAGACTTTATCCATTAATCATTATTCCACATACACTACGTTAAAGGCTGTAATAATTGAGAGATTCAATAGAACTCTTAAAACCTGGATGTGGAAGCAGTTCAGTTTGCAGGGAAGTTACAAGTGGATACACATTCTGCAGGATTTGATTAACAAGTACAATAACACTGTTCACAGAACAATTAAAATGAAGCCAAGCGATGTGAATAAAACCAACGAAAAGAAGCTGTTAAGTACCGTTTACAGGAAAATTAAAACCTTTCCTTTACCAAAGTTCAAAGTGGGTGACAAAGTCCGTATAAGTAAATACAAACATGTCTTTGAAAAAGGTTACACGCCCAACTTACAGAGATTTTTGAAATTGATAAAGTTAAAGTTACCGATCCGGTTACCTATATTTTTAAGGATTATCAAGGGCATACGCTTCTCGGTAGCTTTTACGAACAAGAACTGTTAAAAGCTAAACATCCTGAAATGTACCTTATTCAAAAAATATTGCGTAGAAAAGGAAATAAGATTTTTGTAAAGTGGCTGGGGTTCTCTAATAAGCATAATTCGTGGATTGATAAATCCGATGTTTCGGAATAAATTTCAAAAAGCGCAACAAGGCTAGCAAAGTCAATAACCTATGTTGCTTAGCTATTTGTGACGTGCGCAAAAAAAACTGTTTTGATGCCTATATTTGGAAAAGGATGAGGTCTACGCGTAGCTTTTACCGTCCTGTGTGTGCCGTCTGCAAAAAATAATTTATTTTTGTATTCAAATTATACACGTGCGGAGGGTCCAGTAGTGCCGGGTGCATAGGTGTCTATTATATAAATTGCAGTGCGCATGAGAATTTTCATAGTCGAGTTCATCGAGTTTCTTTGTGCTACAAACGCTAAACCAATCTCTACAATGTGCAACATGTACCGAGTCATCGTTGTCGTGCTTCTAGTTTTACGATCCGTGTTTGCTGCACCGCTTATGCAAACAGTGAATTTGAATGGTAACAAATCGACCAGAATGAAATTCTTCCTCAAGCTACCACCATCTAACGAGACGGTTCAGGTAAATTTGGCCTTCAAATTATTAATCGAGAGTCCTGCTTTGCCTGAGTTTAATGAATCGCTACCTCTGGGGAACACAACATCAACAACATCACCGCATGCTGAAATTTTAATCTCAAGTCCGACGTCGTCAACACCATCCTCCGAGTCAGAGTACGATTATGGATTTCTCGATGACAACACAACAACCGAAACCTTCCTAGAAACAATTCCCATGACAGAAGCATCTATTCCCACGACAAGCGCACCAATTTCTACGGCAGAATTGGTACAAGTGCCTGCTGAATATCGCAATCGTCCAACGGAGGTTGGAGTCCAGCTGAAGGAAGCTGAACCGCAGGTCGACGTCGACGAACCAAATCTGCTCACTGTGGAAGAAGCCATAGAAGACTTTCGGCAAAATCTCATCATGAAGGAACTTCATATCGCAGGTATCTTCGAGAGTGAGCAGCCGTTTTACAGGCACTTTAGGCTGGAGTACGACGACGGAATTGCAATACCAATTCGATGCACGTATGATCCACATTTTACTGAGCGTAAATTAAAAATTTCGTGCTATGAATTCAGGGACTTTGGTACACGGAGAATATTAAGTAATGGAGAATTTGAAAGAACCTCTTCCGCAGTATCTCCCAGTTTATGTGGATGATAGAAATTTTAAGCAGACTTATTCAATGTCTATTTCAAAATAAAAATATAAACATTATTTTAAATGTATATTAATTTTCCAATAAACCATAAGTGAAAGTATTTCGTTTTTCATTAATAAAACCAGCACCCCCACATTCTAAACTTTCAGTCTGTTGAGAATGGCGTTCCTAAGCACAAGTCTGCTAATTTTTGCTGCTTTAATAAATAATACGTTCATTTTACATCACGGCATTAATAACGTCGACAAGAGTTATGTATGTTTCAACGAAGGCAACGATCCACTCGAACCTAACTGGATACCACTAAAACCATTAGCACAAGATGGTCTGGCGGTTTATAAAGTTTCCAACGTACCTGTAATTGACAACCAAATTGTTCAATATAAAATTAGACTAGTGTTTCCTAACAAAAGTTACGGAGACAGCCAGTGGAGAATGATGTTAAACGAATCCTTTATTGTTAGTGAAAGTACTAGTCAAACATTCAACACATCGGCAGAATCGGTTCCTTTCACTGAAGTTTCGCTAAAAGTCGATTCGATGAGTATTTATTCTAATGGTTTTCGTATGCATACTAACATCCGCATCACATCTAACGAGATCTATATTTAAGCATTACATGGATCGACTGCTGCAAAAACGACAGGTATGTACCTACGGAAATCTCTAACTGTGATTCGGGATTAGTAAGACAGTTGTTTCTTTTTTCATTCTAGAACGGATACTAACGCTMCTGGAGCACTGCATCGATTAAGCKATTATTACTTATGTAACCATTGTGTCACCCAATAAAAAATTAATTGAGTATCTTGGTTTATTTTATTCCTCAAAACACGAATAGTCCGATAATATACCTACTTTTAAGCTAGTTAAAAATAACTCGCACTCGGATCGACGCCCGAGCAAGGTCGCGCGCCAAAACAAGGTCGCGCTCCAGACCGCGGTCACCGTGGTGTACTGATGGCTTCGTGAATTAGGTATCCAAATTCCGATTTCGCGGCCCCATCTCAATTAAAACATACAGGTATGCGAATTAGAATAAATTTGCTTACTACTACGAAACAGGTATCTAATCGCCGATTGCGCGACCCTCAAACGGTAATTTGACGCAGAAAATATATGTTAATTGGCACATATATGTGGCTTAGCACATATTTGCGAACTGGAAGGACCAACAATCATTCCTTTGATACAAAACATATATAACTCGATTAGAAAGAGTCCTGGACCAAAGGTGCCTAAAGAAAATTATCTACTAAATGAAAATGGCGAATTAATGTTACTCAATGTAAGTTGTATGAAATAGTGTCACAGCCACCGAATACAAAAAAAATACCGACTTATTCGAAGAGAACAAGTAATATGGAACAGGCTAGGAATTGGACAGACCAGAATCACCTACCAATACCTAATGGCAAAAACGCCTTCACCATTCTATTACTCATGTAGTATGCAGCTATTTGTGAAACACGTATTCCAATGCAGAGTTAGAATGCCACCGATTGCTATACAACATAGTAGCCAACCACACCTACCACCTGACCAGACCAAACACGGACCTGATGGAAATTCTAAAAGCCATCAACTTATAAAATTTAATAAAGCCGATCTTGTAGCTGACTGTAAACATGGCGCTAATGACCGCAGTAGTTAAAGCGCCTATCAAAAATAAAAAAAGGTATTAACGTTATTAAAAAAAACCCACATTTTATTATTAAAATGAAGTCCAACAAGTATCAAAAATATATAATATCAAAAATGAGACGAATTTTTGATTGTCTTAAATACGTTGTGCAGTGTACAATGTATTTGTACTCTTTAATTTGGTTATTCGAACATAATGTTTGTTTTCGCAGTAGCCAGTCTGTTTTCCCCTTGTCTTAATCTGAAGCGTATAAAAATGGATTCAGGTAAATAACCACCCTGCGCTATGTCTTATGTGGCAACAAGCCAAATATGGTTGATTGGGTGTAAAGGTTTTGTTTTTGGAAAATTGAAGCGAGACAACATAATTGCTAGAAATAGGAGGGTCCTTTTGGTTCAGTCTGGACTATGTCATTTGTGTTTTTTAACACATGAGGATAATTTATAGAAATCTGAAAATAAGGAAATTGATCTATCTAGAGTATTCGAAACTCATATATTTTAGTCTTTCATCTCTAGTAGTTAGCAAACGAAAAGCAAATTCAGCAGTATCTAAATGTCATCAAGGAATCGAAGTGTGAATGGAAGCACTTTGAAGAAGTGTCTCTAAATCCAGCGTAAAACAGCCTTTGTCCAGGTATTGTAAAAATATCTGGAGGATCTCTTGAAAATTTAGCAAAACATAAATCAACATAATGTTACTCTTTTAGATACTGCAGTGTTAAGATCGCCGGCAAACCTTAGATTTGAATGTCTGATAGGGAAATATAATTAAACGGGAACAGCCAAAGATAAAAAGCAAACTTTTATCAGAGATCACACCCCATGTCTTGTTAGCTTAAAAAAACAAAATTGGATAAACAACCCATGCATATGAAAGTTAAAGGGTACCAACCATGTCTCAGATATAGGCTTGTATCCAGAAAGACAGCTTCAAAAAGTCTAATATGAAGATATTACAACAAAGTGCGAGAAGAACTAAAGCATCAGATACAAAATGTAAAGGATATCTGCTTAACGACCGACGCTTGGAGTTGTAATGAAGTTACCGTTTTTTTAAATTTATTTTCATCCGCCCCCAAGAGATTTATTTTCATCTGTTTACTTCGAAAAACCTTGTTAAGCTGTTAAGTTGTTAATGTTTAATGTTTTGTTTTGTTGTGGAATGTGTGTTCACTTCTGATATTAATATACAGTGATTGACAGTTTTGAATTCATTTAAACAACGGAGGATTAATTTCAAAATACTACCAAGGTAAGCTTACGTAACTCATACCAGCTACAATTGCCCTGCATTTCTCGCTTTCTCACCTCAACAACGATTTGAGAAAGTTAAAACCCAAAACCTTTGTATCAATTGCCTGTCTACAGGACATAATCTTTCCTGTTGCAAATCAACCTCAAAATGCAAGGAGTGTCAAAAGCCTCATCATACGCTTCTTCATTTTAACAAGGAATCTGTAACACCGCCAGCACGTTCCATCGAACAGACTAACAACAACTCGAATGTTAACGCATGCACAAGTACTAGCATCCGCAGTGAGCAAGGTCAGTCTGTTCTTTTAGCAACAGTTACCTTGGAAATGGTAGATCGACGGGGAAACTGGCATGTTCTTCGAGCCGTGGTTGACCCAGGTAGCCAAGCCAGCTTTACTGTCAATCACCGCGTAAACCAATTGAGTTTGCACCGCATCGGAAAGTACGTTCCGGTTMCTGGATTAGGAATTTCAACCGCTGATTCTTCTCGTGGCTATACTGAATGTAAAATTCGCCCTCTTGGATCTGTGGATCAACTGATTACATTCGAAGCTATTATACTATCAACGATTTGCTCTCCGCTGCCTAATAAACCACTTGATTCTTCAATATGGAAATTCGATGCAACTTTACCTCTTGCCGACGCCAATTGGTTCAAACCGGCACCGATTGATTTGCTTCTTGGGGCAGACGTTACCTTACAATCATCAAAAGTGGTTTGATTCCTGGAAGCGACGTTGAACCCATGGCTATGCAAACAGTATTCGGTTGGGCTTTATTGGGTCCTATTAAACATTCAGTTATCTTCAGTCCATTCATTCTTCGTTTCAGTAGACACCAACGATGACTTCTCCCTTTCTCGTTTCTCGGAGTTGGAAGAAGTTTGCAATAAACCAGTACTCTCTAAAGAAGATATGACAGCTGAGCGTATCTTTAAGGATACAGTTTATCAAGCACCAACAGGTCGTTTCGGAGTTTCTTTACCATTTTGCCTAGAAAATCCAGAATTTCCTAACTTGTTGGATATAGCTAATAGACGATTTCTTGCATTGGAACGCCATTTGCAATCTGACTCCGCCCTACGTCTATTATACCATTGTTTATGGCAGATTATTTATCTTCAGGACATATGTCGTTAACATTAACCCCGCCTAATGACGATTGTTATATTATTCCTCATAACGGAAAATTAAAAACTCAAAATTGTGATACAAAAATACGAGTTGTTTTCGATGCAAGTGCTAAAGCCTCTAATAACATGTCGTTAAATGATTCGCTGCTAATAGGTCCAAAGTTGCAAACCAATATTTTTGATCTTCTGCTACGCTTTCGTGTTCATCCGTACCTGTGACGTTCGTCAAATGTACCGGCAGATCCTTATTTCACCGGAACATCGCAAATATCAACTTATTCGTTGGCGATTTGAACAAAACACTCCAGTGCAAACGTACCAGTTAAACACTGTTACGTATGGTGTTTCATCCTCCCCATTTCTAGCCATTCGCACATTACTGGAGTTAGCTGCTCTCTTTGAATACCGATTCCCACTGGCTGCCCATGTTATCCGTAACTGCATCTATGTAGACGATATCATTTGCGGTGAATCATCTTTAGATCGTGCACTCACCTTGCAAAAAGAACTCATTAATTTATTTGCATTTGGTTGCTTTGAGCTCAGAAAGTGGTCCGCAAATCATCCATCTTTGCTAGAACAAATACCTATTGAGAATCACCGGTCGCAAGGCATTTCATTTAACATTGAATCTATCCACACTATTAAAATTTTGGGTTTCCTATGGTGAGCCAATGCTGATGTCTTTTCGTTTAATGTTGAATGTTTAAATTCAACATGCACTAAAAGATCCATCTTGTCTGACACTGACCGCATCTTTGACCCGATGGGCGTTCTATGCCCAATCACCTTATTTGCCAAACGACTGATCCAACAACTTTGGGTCTTGGGCTTGAACTGGGACTCAGAACCTCCAGGTAGCATACGTAAAGACTGGTCTCGCTTTAAGTCAGAACTACCACATTTGTCGTCGATAAAAATCCCTCGCTTAGTTATTTCACTAAACCTGCCGTCATGCCAGTTACACGCCTTTTGTGACGCTTCGGAAGCAGGATATGCATGTGTTGTTTACATTCGATGTACCAACACTTTGTGAGAATGTAGCGTCCATTTTATTGCAGCAAAATCCAAGGTGAGTCCGCTAAAGACCATATCGATTCCCCGTTAAAACTATGTGCCTGTCTTCTACTAGCTAACCTGATATCATCAACAGTTGAGGCATTCACAGACATAATCATATTTTCAGACATTTTTGCTTGGGGTGATTCTAGTGTTGCGCTTTCATGGTTGCGATGGTTTCCGCATCGCCTTAAAACATTTGTTGCCGACCCAGTGGCTCACATCCAAGATCGAGTACCGCCTAAATGTTGGCATCACGTACGTTCTTCAGACAATCCCGCCGATCTTGCTTGCCGTGGTTTGTTCCCTGAAGAGATCCTTTCATGCTCCTCATGGTGGGCGGGTTCTGCCTGGTTATCCCTTCCTGTTCAGGAATGGCCGGAAGAATTGATACTTGTCAAATCTCATCATGACGTCAACAACGAAGAAAAGAAGATTGTTGCCACAGCACAAATTTAAATGACGATGATTCCATCACTTTTAACTGAATACTCGTCCTTGCAAAAGATTCAAGCAATCATAGCATATTGTCGTCAGTTTTGTTATAATTGCAAACATCCTCAGTATAAACTAACGCATCTCCCTTCTCGCAAAGAACTTCATGAATCACTCTTAATAATGGTAAAAATCATTCAAAGGCAAGTATTTGCTCGAGAAATGGATGCTGTAGAAAATGGGAATCAGGTTCCTAAATGGCTTCTGAAACTATCTCCATTTCTCGATGAAAGTGGAATTCTTCGTGTAGGAGGTCCCTTAGAACACTCGGGTTTATCGTTTGAATCCAAACATCCCGCCTTATTGCCTCGACATCATCGACTCACTGAATTGATTGTCAATCAAGTTCACCAATAAAATTTTCATAGTGGAATTAACACTACCATGTATTTAAGTCTACAAAACTTCTGGATTATATCCGCTCGTCGCGCTATTAGGCGATATTTATCCCAGTGCAATCAATGTTTTCGCACGAAACCTATTCCCATCACACCTACGATGGGTAATCTGCCCAAACTTCGCATTTCCCAGGTCAAACCTTTTAGTTGTGTAGGAATAGATTTCGCAGGGCCTTTTTCGGTCACACCTAAAAGGGCACGAGGTATTAAAACCCTTAAGATCTATGTATGCGTTTTTATTTGTTTCGCCACTAAGGTCATCCATCTAGAGTCTMTCTCGGKCTTGTTTGCAGCCGCATTTCTTGCTGCCTTTAGGCGATTTGTTGCCCGCATGGGTCGACGCTCTTTGGTGTTTAGCGATTGTGGTACTAATTTTGTCGGTGCCCATAAACAATTACTTATGCGTGATTCCGTTGAAGTTGAACGTATCCGCTGGTCCTTCAACCCACAATCTGCTCCTCATTTCGGAGATATCTGGGAGCATGGAGTTAGATCCATGAAAACTCATTTGCGACATGTCGTGGGAACCCAGATCCTTACATTAGAAGAGTTTTCTACCTTGATTGTTCAGATCGAAGCTGTGATCAATTCGTGCCCGCTTTGTGCGCTAAGTACCGACCCAAATGACCTATCGAGTTTAACACCAGGTCATTTTCTCACATTAGAACCTTTTACTGCAGTACCCGAAAATGATCTGACACATTTAAATATTGCTCGTTTATCGCGATGGCAACTAGTGCAACGTATGCAAAGATGGCAAAGATGGAAATCAGAATACCTCCACAATTTGCATCAAAAGGGTTAATGGTACAAGGCTGCAACTACTCAAAATGTTGATATTGGTACCTTAGTTCTTATTAAAGACGAATGCGTTCCACCCATGGAGTGGAGACTAGGGCGTATTGTTGAAGTATTCCCTGGTTCGGATGACATAGTAAGAGTCGCGACGGTACGAACCAAGCATGGACTAGTAAAACGACCGCTGGTAAAGCTGTGTGCTTTGCCAACGCAATAACCAATTAATTTCTTTGTACACTTTAAAGTTTTTTTTTGTTGTATTTTCGGAAATATTTTACTTAATTTAAACTTTCGCTTCGTAATATTAAAATTCATTAATGAATTTTGGTGGACGGTATGTTGCGTCCTTTTTCTTTTCCCCCCCTTTTCGCTACAACCTGCCCTCCTATTTTCTCCTCGACGCCCTACGGACCGATATTCATTGCAAAAAGTGTGTCGAAGAACTTGCTATCGAGACGTCATCAAAATCGTATGTGCAGATCAACCCGCTACGAAAAGTGTTCAAGTCCATCGTTCGTACTACAGCAAATCAAGGTAGGCGTCAATTCCTTTGCAATTATCGCTTTTCGATTATTGCCTTCACGCAACAGAGCCTTCTTTACGTACATACATTTGCGGATATGCTGCGCATGCAGTCCGTAAAGTGTAGTAGTGTTAGGGATTCGAAAGGTTCAAAAGTTGGTGGCAAATATTTTGATGAGTCTGAGCCTTCAGAAGACGTTGTACAACATTTTTATCATATGTGTGCTATATTTAATTACATATTGTCTTCTGAAGAACTGGAAATAAACTTTTTAGCATTGCAGCAACAGAAACTTGTACTAATTAAGCTGACAAATATTAGCTTGGAATCACACAATTTGCATTTGTATGAAGCTGGATGTAAATGTGCTCAGACAGATCTAATTTTAAATAAAAAACATTCTACTTAATAATTACACTAAATGTAAAAACGCAATTTCATCTGACAATAATTTAAGCAAAAAAAGAAAACTTCAGTCACTATCAAACAAGCAGTTTTGTGTAGGTTTATTTATAAATTGCTTTTAGTTGTATCATAGAAAAAGAATGTAATTTATTCTAAGATTGTATGTAAAAAAATAATTACGTATGTAGATTATAAGTAGGTATGTAGTATGTAACATAATGTGTGTTGAAATAAATATAATAAACTGTTTCTTGATCATTCTGTTTTTTTTAATGTAAAATACAAAGTTACAAGAGTAAATAGTATCTAATGCTTTTTGTAAAATATTTTTTTCAGGGCTAAAATATTAGTTGTATATCATAGTTGTTTGTGTTTCTTTTTTGTGAATAAGGTAAGTAATGCCATATTATTTATTAAATTTGTTCTTGCTGTACCTATTTTATTTTATATACATTCATAATACGCAAAAAACCGTATTCACAAAATTTAATTCTCCATCCCATGTAGTTGCAATGACAACGCCTGTTTATTTACTTTTTTTACTTAACATGTTATTTTACGTTGAAATATCACGAAGTGCATAGCGCTGATTATCATATTGCATTGTACTTATGCGGCATGCGTAATTTTGGCCGGACCACCAAACAGACTCTATACAGCGTTGCCAAGTTTAACAGCTCGGCTTGTAAGTGTAGGAGGTTCTGGCTTTTTGGTATTATGGAAAATGGAATTTCTGTTGTTSKAGGTGATACCCTAAACACAGAAGTMTGGAATATGGAAAGGTAAGGCATATGACATAACAAKCATCTTGTCTTTTTGTGTTATCCTTACTGTTAAATTGTTATCACAGATACTTCATAAAAAAAGATAAAGTGCAGGCGGTGCAGACAACTCTGGCTCTGGAGAGTACAGATCCAGAACCCCCTACAAGTACAAGTAATGATAATGATTATAATAGCCAGCCACAAAAAAAGAAACAAAAATATCTCCAAAGATTTCGATCGATATGGAAAGAAGAATATGGCTGGTTAGTGAACAAAAACGGAAAACACTTGCAAAGTATGTCATACATTTATTAGTGGTGATGGTTTTCATTTAAAACGTCATGACACTGCTACAGCACATCGCAAGAGATTAGAGGCTGTAAAGGCAACACCACAAATTAAAACATTAATAGGAAAGAATGAAACGCAATTTTTAAGCAGAACCATTAAGAAAGCAGAATTTAAGCGGAGTGCATTTTTGCTGTTAAATTTAGTTGGCGACTTGATCACCAATTCTAATTCTATTAATAAAGATTCAAGTCTTGCAAAAACATTAAAATGAAACGCAAGAAAGCAACAAAGATTATCAATGAAGCCTTAGGGCAATAATGTGAGAAAATGGTGCTGGCAGACATGAAATAGATATATTTTTCTTTAGTTGACGAATCAACTGATATAAGTTCTAAGAAGTCTTGTTGTCCTTGAAAGATATTAAAAAAATAACACAGCAAAAGATGTTTTTGTCAGATTAATTGAGATAGATGATTCGTCAGCAGTAAGCATTTTTGGTCATATAAAGGACCTCTTAGATAGGAATCGAATTCCTTACTGTAATATAATAGGATTTGGAGCGGATAATACAAGTACCATGATGGGGCAATATAGAGGTATGTATGCAAGCATGTATATTAGTTTGGTTATAAATAAATAAACATTTTTATCTTTAGGTGTACAAGCCAGACTCCGTGAAATTTGCCCACATATTGTGGTGCAAAGCTGCAGCTGGTAGTAAATTGCCCTCAAAGCTGGAACAATTCTCTTGGATTATACATGGCTACTTTTCCCACAGCAGTAAAAGAATTGAAGTCAAAAACGCTGGTTATCGAGACAGGTAAAGTAATTTTGATTAAGATTTTATGTTTCTTAATGAACTGGTTTAGCGTGTGGTGGACAAAATATTAGAACACTGGGCATCTTTGACATTGTTTTTCCAAAGAGCAGCTCTAGAGGACCATTTGCCGGTATCATTGTGTGTATATGTTCTGTGAAGGACAGTCAGATTTTTGGGATTGTGACATATCAAAAGTGAAAAATTATGTTATTAAAGACTTGTGAGAGAGACAAAAACTGGCATCGTGCTAGTGAAGGTGAACTACATAAACAAACGGAAAAACATTGCACAGAAACATATTTTAGTGCCCCATAAGTGGAAATAAATAACATCGGGGTGGCTAACCCCAAATAAAATATTACGCTAGAGAACAACCTTTTTTTGACAGTTGGTAAAGCGACATGTGTTGCCCAGAAGTACAATGTTCAACAGTCGGGAGTAAATACTCAAAGAAGAAAACCGTACACGGTAAATAAGTTTTAGTTCCACTAATGAATAAAAGAGACTCAAAACGAAAATTATTTGATACAAGTTTGGAAAAACAAGAACCAGAGAATTCAAACATTTTTCAAAAGAGCAAAATTTCTGCCAGGTCACCTTTGTACACTGCAACAAGAAACGAACAACTAGAGATGGACCAAGTATTAAAGGCTATACAAGAGTTAAAATCAGAGATGCAGGAGGGATTCGGCAAAACAAATGCACAAATGGAGAAAATAAAACAGGAATTAGAAAGTACAAACAAGGAATTTACGGAAATGAAATCAGAAATGTGGAACAAGGAGGAGAAATGGAGAAAAGAGAAGGAAGAACTAGTAGAAAGAATACAAGGAATAGAGCAGAAGATAGAGAAGCAGGAGAAAGAAAGAAGAAGAAACAACATTATAATAAAGAACAATGTGACGATACTCAAACCAGATCCGCGCCGCGTACGGATTTGGAAACACAAGTATTGAGTCGGTGTGCGATTGCGCGAGAAGTGAGAAAGTCATAGTGGCCCGCACGTTATTGTATTTTGAAAAAAATGCCGAGGCCGAGAAACAAAATAACGTTTAATGTCATTTTTCATTTTTTTAATTTAGTTTTTCCTAAGTGTTCAATGTTCATGTATAGTAAAAGTTCTTGGTTTCCATTAAAATCATTGTCAACTGACAGTGTTTGACATTCCGTGAAAACCCCCCGTTACTACATCGTATTAAAAAATGAAGAAGCCAAAAGAGAAATAGAACTATTTATGGAAGAAACGTTAAATGTGACTATCAAAGTGGAAAAAGCATATGAGATCAAAAAAGGCATTGTAATGGCAAAAATTACAAACTGGGAGCAGAAAAAAATTATAATGGAATCCAGAAAGAAGCTTAGAGCAAGTCCTATATATATAGACAATGACATGACACATGAAGAAAGAAATATTCAAAGGCAGCTAAGACAACTGCCGAAAGTAAATAGCAWCTCAAGAAACTAGTTAATGTAATGGAAAGGACGGATCATACAATGACGAGAAGGCTATGAATAGGTACAAACGAGAAAGGAAAAAATGTGAGATAAGAAGAAATGAGATAAGAATGTGCACATGGAATGTCAGAAAAATGCTGGAAACAGGAAAGATGCAGGAAATTGGAGTAGAACTGAAAAAAAATTAAAATAGATCTTGCAGCAGTCCAGGAAACGAGGTGGAAAGGAAAGGGACAAATTGATCACAAAGATTTTACGATGCTGTATTCTGGAGATAATAAGCAGGGACACAATGGCGTGGCTTTTATGGTAATGAATAAACTGAGATCAAATATACTCGATTTCAAACCGATAAATGGAAGGATAGGTTATTAAAGATTGAAGGCAAAACCATCACATATGTCAATAATAAATGTGTATGCATACACAGAAGAAACCGATGAAGATAAGAAGGAGAGATTATACGAAGAGATAGATAGACTGTGTGCAGAGATTCCGAAATTTGACACAATTATCATTTTGGGAGACTTCAATGCCAAAACTTGAGAGATGTAGCAGGAAAATTCACACTACATGATAGAACAAATAAGAATTGACAGATGTTGAGTAGACTGGCAGCCACACAAAACTTAGTCATAATGAGCACGAAATTTGAACACAAAAGACAAGAAAAAAATAACATGGAAAATACCAGGGAAAGATGGTTCACAGATTGGCCATGTACTAATAAACAGAAAACGACAGGCGGCAATAACAGATGTGAAAATTCAAAGAGCACCAAATGTGGACTCTGATCATTACATGGTCACAGCTATAATAAAGCAGAAGGTGACTAGAACTTAGAGAGGAAAAACAAAGTGGAACATACAAAATTTAGAGAATACCGACATGAGAATAAAATATATGGAGACAGTAGAAGCAGACATAAGAAAAATAACACAAAGTGGAAATATCGAAGAAATGTGGGATAATATCAAAACTTGCATAAGATGAGTTGCAAATAAGGAAATTGGAAAAATGAAAACTAAATATGGAAATGAATGGTGGAATGAAATCTGCGAAAAAATTGTCGCCCAAAAAAAGTGCGGCAAAACAAAAGTGGATTAAAACGAATAAACAAAGTGATAGAGAAGCGTGCATAGAGAGTAGAAGTGAGAGTAAGAGAGTGATTAGGGAAGAAAAGGAGAAATTAATAAATAAAAGGATGACAGAAATTGATACAGAGGGAAAGGGAGGCAACTCCAAAAAATTCTACAAAGCAATAAGAAACCAGAACTACACTAAAGGAATAAGAATAAGTCATATAAAGGATAAAAATTGAAAAGTGGCAGAAAACTCTGAAGAAATAAAAAGAACATGGGAAGAGTACTTCAAAGAAATATTAAGTAAGGAAAAAAGTGAAGAGTTAAATGAAACAAATGGAAATACGGCAAATGGAAATAATGAAGTAAATGACATGCAAGAACCAACTGATGAGGAAATAATAAATATAATAATGAAAGCCAAAAATGGAAAAGCACCCGGAACAGATGGAATAAATATAGAGTTATATAAATATGGTAGCAACGGGTTAAAGGAAGAACTGTGTAGATTAATAAGAAGAATATGACAAAAAGAACAAATGCCGCGCGAATGGGAAATCGGAAGAATTGTACCCATATACAAAAAAGGGGACAAGACACTACGTAAAAACTACAGAGGCATCACACTGTTGAATGATGCCTATAAAATACTGTCCACAATTTTACAGAAGAGATTGATAAAAGTTCGAAATATAATAGGTGACTATCAGCACGGTTTTGCGAGAGGTCGATCAACTGTAGATGCTATCCACATGATCAAACGGATAATAGAGAAGGGAAGAGAATACATTATTAATTTAGAAATACTCTATAGATTTCCAACAAGCTTTTAACAGAATAAATAGAGAAAATCTAATACAAGCGGTAGAACAAACTAGAGTACCAGTAAAAATGATAAAACTTATAATAATACTTACTTATAATATAATATAATAATATAATATCTAGTGAAGGAGACACAGAAGAGTTTGCAAGGGGATTTTTTATCAGCTACGCTATTTAGTGTAGCATTGGAGAATGTGATTATGATTATGAATATAAACACAACAGGGATAATAGCATATGCTAACGATTTGACAATAATTGCCAAACAAAGAAGTGAGTTGGAAAGAATATACACAGAAATACAGTTGGAAGGGAAGAAAATGGGACTCACAATAAATCCTCAAAAAACTGAATACATGAAAATAGGTAAAAAAGTTAATGGAGACAACGTAAAAATAGCAAACGAAAATTTTGAGGTAGTGGAAGAATTTAAATATCTTTTAATGATTATCAGGAATAATGGAGATGAACAACAAGAGATAGAGCGAAGAATACAGATGGCAAGTATGTCATACATATAAACAAAAAAGTACTGAAAAATAAGCAAGTTTCAAGAAAAGTAAATTTGATTTAAAGAGCTTCAAAGAAGCGGCGAAGCTCCACCCAGGCGTAATCTCCGCAGTCGCTTTACCGGGGGATTCCACGTCATCTCCCACTACGTGGACACCGTGTTCTCCGGATTGCTCCGTGGGTCTCAAAGGACGATTTACTTGGGACCACCGTAGCAATCTTCAGTGGGGAATCCTCCGTGAATGCTTCACCGGAGGATTTCACGCCACCGTCTGTTCCGTCGACACCGCGCTCCCCGTATTGCTCCGGGGGTTCCAATGGACGCTTTACTTGGGGCCACCGTAGTGATCTCGCGCGGGGAATACTTCGCGGACGCTTTACCAGAGGATTCCACGTCAACGTCCGTTCCGTCGACACCGCGCTGACCGGATCGCACCGTGGGTCCCAAAGGACGCTTTACTTAGGGTCACCGTTGTGATCATTGCGAGAGGAATCTTTCGCGGATGCTTTACCGGATGATTCCACTTAACTGTCCATTCCGTCGACACCGCGCTCTCCGGATCGGACCGTGGGTCCCAAAGGACGTATATAGCTAATCAAGTTCACACTAGCACGTCAGTAACCGGAATGCCACCTATTTCAGAAAAAAATGCACTTTAGCTGAATGATACAACTGTATGTACACTAGACCCCAGAATGGATGGCAGTTATTCGAGAACTAGATTGGTATGTTCAGGAGTCGTTTGAAAACGAAACCAAAATCCTTTAATGTGATGCATGGAAAGAAAAACCCTATTCCCTGCATTATATGAGTTAGTACTGAAAACATGCGAGCTGACTTTTTCCAAGACGACAAATTTTACTATAAACGCAGTCAGTTAAGTGCTGAGAACGTATGTTAAATAGTAACTTTGAAGGGAGTGCCGCAGTTGCTGGCTACATTAATTTAACTCAGTGACTATTGCGACGTCTGTCGTAATAAAATATTTACGGCGAGCTTATTAATAATGGTGTAAATGTATTTAACTGAAAGTGATAAGTAAATACATTTACACCATTAATAATGAGCTATCGCCGATATTCGACCAGGCCCTCATAGAGCAGATGATAGAGCACCAGGAGCTAGGTAGTCCTGGAGCCCGGGTTAGAATCTCAGTGAGAACTACAATTTATTTTCATAAAATTTTCCTTCATACCCACAATTGATACGCATCACCATAATTTACAGACTGTAGTGTAATGAGGATGAGCAAACCAACCTCAGGAATAAATCTAAAACTAACACAACATGGTAAGAAGGATGAACAAAAGAAGACGACCGGGCAAGAATTAGAACATAGCGATAGAAGAAGAAGGAAGAGGATATGGAAATTGGCTCCATGGAATATAAGGGGATGGGGTGGAAAGGAAGAAGAACTAGTTGATGAGTTTGACAAGGCTGAAATAAAAATAATGGCATTATGTGAAACAAAAAAGAAAGGACAGGGTACATACGAATTGGAAAAAGGGCATCTGCTGATATGGAGTGGAGTAGGCGAGGAGAAAAGAGGGGCAGCGGGAGTAGGATGTCTACTTCACAAGGATGTGTCACAAAAAGTTCAAAAATGAGAAGGAGTAACTGAAAGACTGTTAAAAATAGAATTAGATCTGGAAAATAGGAAAAAAAATTTTTTAGTGGTAGTGTATGGACCCAATGAGGGTGCCAGTAAGCAAATAAAGGATACATTTTGGGAAGAGTTAACACTGGTAACCGAAAGCTGCAAGGGAAAACGATATATAACAGGAGACTCTAACGGAAGAATAGGGGGAAGAGATGAGACATATACTGAGATAATAGGAAAATACGCAGAGAAAGTTATAGAAATAATAATGGACGAAGATTACTGGAATTTTGCATACAGAATAACTTAGACTAAGACATACACGGGTTCACAAGAGTTGCTCCGACAAAAAATGCAAAGGTCAGCTATAGATTATATACTAGTTGAGGGGAGTGTCAGATGTGGTGTTGTGGATGTCAGAGTGAGTAGGGCACCAGAAATATTTAGTGATCACTATATGGTAATTGCAAAAATTAAAGCGAAGATAGATAATAGGAATAAACGGGAGCACGAAATACAGATAAAACCACATAGACAATATGAATTTATGAATTACAAAACAAAGAAACAACATTGGATTGTCAAAGCAGAGTAACAGAGGGAGTTGATTTAATTAAGGATAACTTATCGAAAATGGATGTAGAACAAACATGGCAGGCATTTAAACATATAGCCACGAATGCAACAAAGTAGGCTTGTGGAAAGGTGAAGTACAAAAGAAACAAAAAATGGGAAGTGAAGAAAAAGAAAAGTTACTGACTAGAATATCTATCGCAAAAATCAATTGAGACATATTTAAAATACAAAGAACAGAGGGGCAAAGTTAAGAATCTTGTGAAAGAAGTAAAGGAAGAGCTGTACTGACAACAGAAAGCTAAATAATGAACAGATGGAAGGAGTACTTCAAGGAATTACTCCGTGTGAATGACAATAATGACATCCAGAATGCAGAAGAGAGGGAGCAGGTGGTGGAAAGATTCGAGGAACAACAGCTAGAACAAAAGGTGATAACTGAAGAAGAGATTATAAGCGCAATAAAAAAGACAAAAAATGGCAAAGCACCAGGACATGACAATTTACCACGTTTCGAACAACCCCAGGAATGTGTGTAGGTAGCGTGTTGTGTAAAAAGTTAGTTAAGCGAGTTTTGCGAGTCGCTACAAGCTCCAAATTTTAGTCTGATTTCATGATTCGTCGAAAGACTACTAGAGTTGTTGTTAAATTAGTAGTTTTAATAAATGCGTATTTCTGTTCAATCCAGAATATTTTAAAATTAAGGCTAGTAACAAGGGAAGTCATTGGTGGTGCAGGTGCTGAAGGTCTAGAATTAGTTCGTCAAAATACCAATTTAACAATGGGAGAAAAATTTGATTTAAAAACAGCAGGAATTTTTGTTGCCAATTATGGACGACACGGAAAGTACGACCAAACAACTTATTGACTCAATCGAATTGTACGATTCATTATTAGATAATGAGGGAAAGAAGCTTTTATGTACTCAAAACCCGATTATCACAAAGTGCATAAATTCGTATGAACTCTGAATGAAAGTAACGCTGCATTACTTACCGATTTAAAAAATAACTTTTTGACAATATTTTCGTCCACCGTGCTAAATGTTAAATTGAATAATTCAAAACAGGGTGATAAGTCAATAGGCATATTCTTAAAAAAACATAGACGAACTTTTAGTTAATTTGACAAAATTATCAAGCAACCGGACAGGATGATGTAATCAAAATTTTAAGAAGTGTAAACGAAAAATTGCAATAAATGCTTTCGCAAATGGTTTTCAAAAC
This sequence comes from Rhyzopertha dominica, assembly GCA_025024175.1. Classification (NCBI taxonomy): domain Eukaryota; kingdom Metazoa; phylum Arthropoda; class Insecta; order Coleoptera; family Bostrichidae; genus Rhyzopertha; species Rhyzopertha dominica. The sequence goes on along the minus strand of QCXZ01000086.1, from coordinate 11,373,954 downwards.
AGAGTTGCGAACGGTTATTAAGGCAAGAAATTACTCAAATTTAAGTGAGGCAGTCCGTGGAGCCAAAGGTGAAGAACCTTCTAGAAATGAATCTTCCGTTTTTAGTTTTCGAGGTCGTAAAAATGTTAATCGCTGGCACTACAACAATAATAATCGAGACAGAAACTATAAGAATAACTTCTCGCATAAGTATAATAGTCATAATAATGGTAACAAACCCGGAGGTTATATAACTATCAAAGAGGTCAAAATTGTAGTAGAAGTCGTGGAAATTATAACAGAGGTCGGTTTAACAATAATAATTTCAGATCAAACCAAAGTAACAATTTTAGGCAGAATTCGCAACGCGCCTACCATATGAGTAACACTGATAAAAGTGAAAACGATCAGCACGATGACACGATCGAAACGTTTATTTCGTTCCTCGGGGGAAGGAACTTCAACATAAAAACAATTGTAGTCGAGATAATAATAGTAATAAGGCTGTATTATTAAATTTAAGTTGTTTAAATTACGTAGAAATGGGTTACAGAAACAATAAGTTATTATTTTTATTAGACACAGTGACTAAGTGTAATTATAATTATTGTGTAATTATAAGGAGCTCGTAAATAAAAATGAAATTATCGATAGATCAGAAACAATTAAAATAAATGGAATTTCAATTTTATTTCTGGGACGCGGGGGTTGTAAATAATTTTTTCTCGGTGTACACCATATTATGTTGGATATCACGGCTTAGAATAATGTTCAAAATAATCCCAAGAATTTTAGGTAGAAAAGTTGAAGGAATGCGTTAATATTTCGTTTTACAATATTAGTTTACCGATTTCTTGCTATTATTAATTAACTTACATATTTGGACGTTAAAGGATAGGGTAAGTAAAAGTTTAACGCATATATTCGTAGTAACGAAATTATTTATTGTAAATGGATATCGCATCACGCGTTTGCTCGGAACACCATGAATACGGTCCTGGAAAGTTGCTACCGCAGATCTGCTTATGTTGCCGCGGCGCGTTAGCAAATCCATGGCTATGGGTAGCTTTACACATCAGAAATATGTAATCCATACCATATTGCTTTAAAAGAAGACGGTGTTCCTTGTACTGCATCAGCATCAGAGTACGTTTAGCTCTTATGGAACCCTTAGAAAATGTGCCAGGCAATGTGATTAAAGACATAATCATAGAGCCTATGCAGAAACCCATGAATTGGGTACACCAATAGTAATGGTGTCGAAACCGAATGGTAAAATCAAGATCACATACAAATAACACATATACATTATTACGCCGTATAAGACTCCTGAAAATATAATATATAATAATATATTATGCATAATACCTAAATTATTTAACTTTCCTCGCTAAGCAACTTTAGTTGCTTTCTTACGCATTTTAAAGGTCCTCCATTTCATTCTGTTGAAATAATATATTCGTGGCCTCCGGGCCATTCTGTGGCTAACACTAGAAAGCAAAGCACGAGAACTGTTAACCTTTAAAATCGTCATGATTCTGTTGGAGAATAAGATTTTTACCTGCTACACTAAATTGCACCACTCTTGGGGATATTTGAACCGACCAGCTTATGCAGGAATAACCTTTGACCATCGAAGTAATTATTGTTTTAGTATGTTAATCTCATACTCAATCAACCAATTACCTAGGGTCTTACGTACGGACCACGTCTGGGAAGCTCTGTTCACTTTCGTTGTAGTAACACGAATTTGAACAGGCCACTGAACTCCTCCCCCTCCCCCTCCGTTCCAAATTTCGGTACCGAGATATAGTAGGAAGTTTGCACCCACCTAGCCTTACCTAGCAACAACTTTCTTAAACCCAGCACCCCTTCACCAACTTCAGGCTATCCCCCCACCGCGGTAGTTTAAGAAACATTTTAACAGTACATTTACCTTCCACCCACCTTGCACCATTGATTACGCAGCTAGCACCATTAAGGAGTAGTTATACAGGTTCTGTTATGGGGAGTGGGTAAATATACAAATTCGGCTACCCTCCCGTGCACTCAAGAAAGGTCACTATGGGCTGATATGCTTCCAATAAGCTAGCACCACTTTGCACCAATATATTCACGACTAGATACATATTAATATATTTATTTATATTTAAGTGCCATTCGCAATGGGAATTAAAACGTATGTGACCACTCAGCAAAGTTTAGAACCATTTCAATGGCTTGAACAGCTTGCACTAATCATGCACTATATTGCACCAATTTATTTGTAGGTACCATTCGATTATAAAAATGACAATATTTTATTTTTGTGTTCTAGGGGTCAACTTCAGGCTGTCCGCATATAGTCCCTCGGTAGTTCAGATTTGTCAATAAAGTTTCTTTCATCGTGGTAATCAACCTTGGCATCTGTAATATTTTTCCCCGCTAGAAAAAGACATCACGAATCCATTTATTGATCACGCATGTAAAATAATAATCCCCTTACCCTTACTTAGAGGAATGATATTAATTTGCACTTTGCAGTTTTATCACTCCATCCTCTTTTAGCTGTATCGTGGGTATCAAACCATGTCTCCTCCAAACAAAAAATTGGACGATTTTCTTCTCGAAACCGTTGAATTTCCTCCAAATACTTGTGGCGCCATTTTGCAATTCTTTCACTTTCCATTAAAATGAAAACGCATTTCCTTGATGAATCTTTTAGAGTTCGTTGTGAACATTCCACCATTTTATTTCAGATTAATTTTTGGTGCACCATTTCCATTGCGGGAGCTATTTTGCTTTCACAAAAAATCATATATGGTGCATGACTCATTTAATCGGTGAAATTTGCCCTTAGCTTGGCGTATTTTTCTGTGTTGGATACCACCTGTTGCGATGTGGAAAAACGGTTTGTTAGCTACGCCGTTTTTGCGTCTTTGTCTCCTTTCTTCAAATTTTCGAAAACCTACAAAATTCATGCGCGGTTTATGACAAAGATGGTTGTTCTTCCGGTACTTGAAGAACGACGTCAGCATCATTTTCTTCCAGCGGTAGAGGTGCCTGGAATTAATCAATTTTGATAAAGTTCGAACTTGCCCAAGGTCCCCGAGTATGACACACTACTAAACTAATAATAATCATTATTATCAAACGAAGCAAAGTGAAGTACATACATAATTTTCAGTAAAAACAAACAAATTTTAAATTTCCTAAGAAGGGTTTACTAATGTCATTGTATGAGTCTTACCGACTGGTTAGGCGCATTATTATTAAAGTGGGTAGGTAAATCACTTTTTGAACAAGTTTTTTAATAAGCAGGCCAACAACCAAGGGATCAGACTGCTGGAACACTTTGGTGTTATACCGAGCAGAAACACATTGAAGTATTGTCCGCGTTGCAATAACCAGCAACAATTAAAAGTTGAAAATTATAGAAACCATAAACTTGAGTGGAGATATCCATGTTCAAGTGTTCATGGGCACGTCTCCGAACCGATAGCTAATACATTTATATCGCGTAGGCGAATTAATGAGTTGGGGGCTGAATGGATATTGATGCTGCTATTTGCTTGGTTAGATAACTGGCCCTTAAAAAAAACGAGCAAAAGCAAGGGTCGCCACAGATACTGCGGTGGAGTTTTACTCATATTTCAGAGACGTGACAGAAAAAATCGCCTGGCACGAATTCAAGCCACTAAGTGGAGAAACGGACATCGTTGAAGTCGACGAAACCCACCTCTTACGCCGCAAGTACAACGTGGGGAGGCGTATGGCCGCGGAAGACATTTGGTTATACGGTGGGCGTAGCAGAACATCCAAGATTGTGTTTGGGAATGTCGTCCCAAACAGAAACAAGGAAACGCTTTTCGATGTAAAGATAGAGTGTATTGACCAGAGACCATTTATAGCGTCCGACCAGTGGGGAGGATAAGTCGGGTCTCACCAGTACTTCTCTGGTCACGGGACAGTGAATCACTGCAACCAGTTCTTGGAACCTAGAAGAAGTGAGGAGCCCGTGTGGGTGCCCGCGGGAAGGTTTTCGCCTGAATGCCTGGATAACCAGTTCAGAGGTGCAGCGCCGTTAGCCGGAGTGGAACCTGTTCGATACCATATTCAAGGAATAGAACGGAAATGGAGCGAGCTGAAGAACAAAACAAGATGGTGCAACAGCCTACTTATGATGAATTCATACGTAGGGGAATGCATGTACAGGCGTAACATTCTACGTCAGATACCTACTCTTAAAGGTACCCATTCGCGTTCAGTCCAGACCGGCCGGCCATTATCGGTACTAGATACACACATAGAGTTGTATGCATCGGCTACGGGTGGCCGATTTTTTACCGGATCCCACAACGACCTGACGTTAGCAAGGCTTTCACTACACACCGACCGTTCAAGCACTGCCGGCCGCTTGCACGTCCACTGGGCGTCGTCCAGCGCTGAGCACTCTATCAAAAAAATGTCACAAAAAGAGTACGCTGCTGCTATTATTGTTATATCATCGCAACAGCAGAAAAAGAAAAGAAAAGCAGTCTGGACGAAAGAGTGGTTAAAAAAGCGCAGCACATTATCTCACATGGAGCTAATACGACAATCTAGCGCAAGTGATTTAAAAAATTATCTGCGGATGGATGATAATTGTTTTGAGTACTTACTGAATTTAGTAAAACCGTTTATTACTAAAAAAGACACTGTCATGCGGCAATCAATTAGTGCAGAAGAACGGCTTTTGGTGACTCTCAGGTATTTGGCCACGGGGCGCAGTATGGAGGACTTGAAACTTAGTGCAATTATATCACCACAAGCTCTCGAAAAAATTATTTCAGAGACGTGCAAATACATATATTTGGTCTTGAAGAACGAATATTTTAAGGCAAGTGTACTAAACTAAAGATATACCTTCATTTTACTTAAGAACAATTAAAAAGAGAAAGTTTCTTAACAAACTTATTATTGAAAACTACATTTTGAACAGCAAGGATAATTCAACAAACGTATGTATGTATATTTAACTAAAATGAACTAGATTTATTATTTTCCTGTGAATTATTATTAGTAATTGATAACGGTGTCAAATGTACCTGAGAATGGGAATCTTCTGATGGGGTGTGTGGTTGTGATTGGTGTGATGACTGGAGTAATTGTAGTTGAGTAAAATTTTTATTAGACCGCTGTAGATGTAATGACTGAGGGTGTGTATAAATTGAATGGGATTGTTGTGTGTTATAAGTTTGAAAATTGATAGGTGATGGTCGAAAACCAGTGTCTGTGTAATATAGCAGAGTATTTAGTGCCTCTTGACTGTTGACGCCGTATGTTGTATTTTCAGGATGTAAGTCGATGGTTGCATTGTCAGTTAATTTTATTGCGATTCCGTAATGTAACGCTGTATTTATAAGGTGCTGCAATATTGCGCTGATTTTCATCAATCCTTTTCAACTTCCACGCGACATTTGCACCAATAAATCAGTTTTTGTCTGCGTTCTTTTCCGTTTAGCATCAGATCTGGATGAAGATGTTTTGGATTACGATTACGAGTTTGTTTATGTAAATGTAGGCTGCAATGGCAGAGTATCAGATGGAGGTGTATTCGAAGCAACTGACTTGCATAACAAGTTAATAAACAAAACATTGAACTTTCCATCTACATATGATACGATTGAAAATTTAAATTTCGTATTTGTAACCGATGACGCATTCACCTTGCACGAAAACATATTAAAACCATATCCTCAAAAAAACTTATCCCCAGAACAGGGCATTTTCAATTATCGACTAAGCAGAGCTAGGCGCATTGTTGAAAATGCATTTGGAATTCTTTCCAAACGTTTTAGAGTTTTTCCAACCGCAATAAATATGACCCCGAATAAAATAGATTTTGTGGTACTAGCAGCTTGCGCGCTACACAACTTTTTACGTAACCACGCAAAGGCGGCTTATACACCATCAAATTCTTTCGATCAAGAAATATTAGATACTGGTGAAATTGTGCAAGGGGAATGGAGGCAAAATCAAATTTTGCATGGATTACAGCCAGGATACAATAGAAGTGTTTCAAAAAAAAGGTTGCTTGGCAAGATAATTTTCTGTAAGGTTTTCTATTTTTAGGTATCTATAATAAATGGTTTGCTCATTTGTGTTGTCATATAAAAAATAAAGGAATAATTAAAAAAATATTTACTTCAATTTCTTCGTTATCCCCCTTTTCAAATTCGTCCTCTTGAATGTCTAAGGTTGATAGTGTTTCACGGCAGTCCTCCTGATCAGCCGTGAACAACAAGAGGTCGTAGTACCACAGCGAAGGGGTGTAAATATTATCGGTAGAAGTTCCAGTTTTTTTTTAAGTTTTACCTTTTTTTAGCTCTTTCCTAAAGCAGCTTCTAATATTATTTACTTTATTCGTCACTGTTTCAACGGTGGCTTCATTATCTACGGTTTGATAGAATTATAACAATTCTTCGTACGCTTTATTTCGCAATACTCGATTTGCATACACCGGCTCTTTTATTTTCCAAAGACATTTATGCTTACGATAAATATCTATGAAATCTTTTATGAAACTTGGGCTGGTTTGCCATTATTTTATGCGCCGCCCACTCAAAGTCAACGAATTATTTTTGTCCGGATTAAAATTCGACCTACAGTCCAACGCCGGCCGGCGAACTACTACACACGTTCAGTTTCTGCAACTGACAAGCGCAGGCCTGCCAAACGCCTGTGCGTATGTATTGAGCTACGGCCTGCCCGGCGAATACCATCCGGCCGCCTGAACGTGAATGGGTACCTTAAGGAACTCCTCCAGCAGTTCCTGACAGACGTGGCAAGAGTATGGCCAGGCATCGGTGAGGAGCCGATGTCGCTCGACCTCGACGACTGCAATTGTCCGGCGTGCAACCCTTAGTATAAGTCAAAAAAAGTATAATGTAATAATGAATAGAAGAGATTTTATTTATTTAGGTAACAGGATTTAATATTTTCTTGATATAAGTGAGTGATATGGACATGAATTATTGGTATTATTTTTGTTGCAGGTATCATACAGTGACGAATGATGCTACGTCATGTACGTTCATTCACTGTTGCATGTTGCATCCCTTCTTCAGCTCCTCCGGTTTCTGCGAGCCATCGCATCATTAGGCGTTTAAACCGACCCAGCGACACCCATAACGGCTCTTTAAAAGCACCCCAAGCACCCGACATATTAGAGATCTTAGTCAATGCATTTGATCATCACATCGCATTTCTGCTTCTGCTACATCCACCGAATAACCAGGTGAAAAAGTTTTTTAATGAGCAGGCCAACAACCAGGGAATCAGACTGCTGGAACACTTTAGTGTTATACCGAGCAGAAACACATTGAAGTATTGTCCGCGTTGCAACAACCAGCAACAATTAAAAGTGGAAAATGATAAAAACCGTAAACTTGGGTGGAGATATCCATGTTCAAGTTTCATGGGCACGTCTTCGAACCCAGAGCTAATACATCTATACCGCGTACGCGAATCAATGTGGTTGGGGGCTGAATGGATATTGAGGCTGCTATTTGCTTGATTAGATAATTGGCCCTTAGAAAAAGGACTTTATCGTGCAAGGGTCGCCACAGATACTGCGGTGGAGTTTTACTCATATTTCAGAGACGTGGCAGAAAAATCTCCTGGCACGAATTCAAGTCACTAGGTGGAGAAACGGACATCGTTGAATTCGACGAAACCCACCTATTCTGCCGCAAGTACAACGTGGGGAGGCGGATGGCTGGTAGGCGTAGCAGAACATCTAAGATTGTGTTTGGGAAAGTCGTCCCAAACAGAAACAAGGGAACGCTATTCGATGTAAAGATAGATTGTATTGACCAGAGATCATTTATAGCGTCCGACCAGTAGGGAGGATACGTTGGGTGTGACCAGTACTTCCCTGGTCACTCCAACCACTTCTTGGAACCTAGAAGTATTGAGGAGCCGGTGTGGGTGCCCGCGGGAAGGTTTTCGCCTGAATGCCTGGATAACTAGTTCAGATGCCCAGCGCCGTTAGCCGGAGTGGAACCTGTTCGATACCATATCCAAGGAATAAAACGGAAATGGAGCGAGCTGAAGAACAAAACAAGAGGGTGCAACAGCCTACTTATGATAAATTCATATGTAGGGGAATGGATGTACAGGCGTAACGTTCTACGTCAGATACCAACTCTTAAGGGTATTGCCACGCATCGGTGAGGAGCCGATGTCGCTGGACCTCGACGACTGCAATTGTCGGAAGTGCAACCCTTAGTAGGTAAGTCAAAGAGAAGTATAATGTAATAATGAATAGAAGAGATTTTATTTATTTAGGTAACAGGATTTAATAATTTCTTAACGTAAGTGAGTAGATATGGACATGAATTATTGGTATTATTTTTGTTGCAGGTATCATACAGTGACGAATAATGCTATGTCATGTACGTTCATTTACTGTTGCATCCCTTCTTCAGCTCCTCCATCATAGTTCCGGTCCGGTTTCTGCGCGCCATCATCAGGCGTTTAAACCGACCCAGCGACACCTATAACGGCTCTTAAAAGTGGTTCACTGTCCCCAAGCAGCCGACATATTAGAGATCTTGATTAGTGCATTTATCATCACATCGCATTTCTGCTTCTGCTACATCCACCGGATAACCAGGTGCCTTCATGATAGGATTACAGTTACAGTTACGTTACAGTTCTTTTGCCTGCAGCAGCACGCACGGACACTAAAAATTACTTGATTGAATTGTATGTTAAATTTGATTATCTTTGAGATAACAATGACATCCAAATCCATAAATGTGAAGTTTGGAGAGATTTCAATTAACAATTACAAAAATTGTTTGATTGAATCAAATGGGGTCACATACAATTACACATTTGGTGATGTTATACCTGGACTATGGTTTGGGTTAATAAACTATGTTTGTGATAATGTCAAAGGGACCTTAGTATCAAAAGTAGAGTGTAAATCATGTGCTGTATTCTGCACATACAATGAATTAATCCCTAATTGTGTAAGTGTTGTATTACCATTAATTTTAAGTATATTAACCAGCTTGATTTTATCCATTATATGCTTCTATGTATTCTATAAATATTTTTGTATTCATGCATCTAAAGGACTATACTATAGGATTTTGTATAATTATATTAAGAAAGATGATTACAAGAAGTATAAATATACCAAACATAACAATATGGCCACGCAAATACATGTTCCTGTAACATTTACAAACAAAAGTGAGCTACTAAATGACAAAAGAAAAGCAGCCTTAGAACTTAAAAGAACAAAACTATCTGAAAAGATTAAGGATAAAAGGACAAAGGCACACTCAAAACATTTTGAAGGCTTAACACAGTCAGCACCTATCAACTCATTTGATGATGCAACGGCACCTGAATATATTAAGATTGAGGGTATTAACAATTCATCCAAATCATTTATAAGTGAAACCACTTATAAATGTGAAATAGATGCAAAACACAATCTTGCAAAAGTGATCATACATGACAGTGGTGAAACACCTGAAGTGAAGCCTCGAACCAAGTTGGAAAATCCTTCAAATAAAAGATCACCATCAAGTTCCAGAAGTGTAACACCAACATTATTAGCAGCTGCAATGATACTTGGTTCAACTGGAAGTCTTAATTATTGCGAAGGTTGCGATACAACTTTGTTCTTACAAAATAATGGCAAAGTTTGCAATGATAATGAATGCACTACTTTAAACATGTATAATTTCCCAATTAGCACTGGTGATGTAGTTTGCTTCAAAGATTTTAATGACAATAAATTAACAGTTAAAATACAAAACACTAGATATCGAAGTCGTTATCAATCATTGTACCACACTAGTGATGTCAATATCACTCATCATTCAATATCCGAATGTAAGGCCAGCACCACTTATTGTTGGAATGGGGGTTGTCATGTCAATGACAAGCATCCTTCTTTCACTAATAAAAATGGTAAAAAGGAGTTAATTGTGTTAGATCATTCATGTGACACTGAGATGAAACGCATTGCGTTTATTTCCGTGATGTCTCTAATTGTAGCGTTTTACGGGTCAGCTATAAGATAGGCGCGTAGATCGGCGGAATTCTGGAATTTACCAGCGGAAGTAGATGCGCGTTTTTGTAACATTTCTTGCCGGGATGGTCGCTCTTGAAACGTATAGATTGGAGTGATTGGAGGCATTATTTTTGCGGCGTGAAGTMAAAGTGGCAGCTTCTACGGCGTTGTTGTAGGAAAAATMGATAGATTTTAATAATCAGTGAAAGTGACGAAAGTGGGTCACGCATGGTGCAACAATAACGCTGTGTAGCTGTTATTGTGGACTATTTATCGTCGACCGTGTTGTGAAATAATGAAACAMTKAATCTAAATAAGATAAATCGAAAAAAAAACTATGGCTGATAACCCCGGCCGTAGGGGCTCAGCTAGCTCTGAGAGCGAAGTGATAGTGCAAACGGGAAAACAAAACATGATTTTAGAAGAAAAATACGCTGATCTTTTGAGATTCATAGAGAAGGATCTGGACCCAACGCGAAGATTGAACAAATCTTCCACAGCGGCCCTCAAGCAGAAAATTACGGAGTTTGCATTCGAGCAAGTTTCCATAAAGGGAGAAAATAAATACCTAAGAGAGGAAGTGGAGAATTTGAGGGAAAAGGTCCAGACTCTAACGGACCAAATTAAATCAAAACAAACTGTGAGCGGGACAGTCGCGCCAGTGCAAATATCTTTCGCGGAAGCGCTAGGATCCCAAAAGAAAAACAACATGGAACAAGCAATACAGAAGGTAAACAGTGTACCCAAAACAACACTGTTTATAACATCAAAAAAAGGAGAGGACGCGAAAAAGATTCAGGACGCTTTTACAAAGGCGATTGATCCGACTAAAGATGGGATCAAGGTACGCGGGATGAGGGCAGCCGGAAAGGTTCTGATAGTGGAAACCAACACCGAAAGAGACGCCCAAAAGATTGTAAACAACAAAGAGATAGAGAAAAGCCTAAAATGTGAACCACCCAGGAAAAGACGTCCGCTTATGATAGTGTACGACGTACCTACTAAGCTGACAGAGGAGAAGTTCATAGAAAGCGCGTTCTCCCAAAATTTTGCGGAAATAACAGATAAAGAACAATTTGAGGACAACTTCATTGTAAGGTTTAAAGCGGGTCCCAAGGAAAAGCCTACTGTCCACTACGTCGTGGAAATCAGCCCGATGCTGCGGAAAGCGCTCCTGCAACAGGGAAGATTGTTTGTAGGATTCAGGTCCCTCGCTGCCAAAGACTATTTGGTTGTGCCGAGGTGTAATAGATGTCAAGATCTGGGCCATGTATCAATACACTGCGCCCAGAAAGATGAAGTCTGCGCACACTGCGGAAAGGGCGGACATCGCAAAGCCGAATGCCCAGAAAAGAGCAAGGCAAGAACGTGCATACCGTGCCAGAAGAGAGGCAAACCGTGCAACAAAGATCTCAAACAATGTGGTACATACAAAGTCTTGGTGGACAGACTAATCGAAAAGACCGATTATGGATATTAAAACCATAGCCAGTCAAAGCGGGGAAAATCRTGAAACTGAAACACCAAGACAATCCAGACGTAGACCACCTTGTAAAATAAAGAGAGATTATCTGCGGGCTAAAGCATTTTGGGCAAAGAAATGTGCAGAACGTAGTATAACGGAATTACACGAAATAACTCAAAACAAACCGGAGAAAAAAGATCAAAGAGACACAAAAGGCCGGGAGGAAAGCATGGATCCTCAGGAGAGGACAGATGTCCAAAAACAGAAAACACCTAGGGCAGGAATCTGGAAGAAGATAACGAAAATGACAAAATTAACTAAGAAAAAGACAGAAAAGAAGCAGAGGGAACCGGAGACCCGTATCTCTGCAGAGAACTCGCGTGTGACTGAGGAGCCGGAAACCCGGATTCCTGCAGAAACCGCACAAGATATAAATGAAATAATGCAGACTGCCCCAAGTGAAACGGCGACAAAGAACGAAAGACCAACCTGTTATGAGAAAAGGAACATAGCAGAGCTGTATCTCGATGTGGAAGACAATATGCGGCTGAGCAGGCTGGAAGAAATGGGGAATGCGTCGCCTTTCCGATACCACAGACGATCGATAGGCTTCAGCTAAGATGTGTGAATCTTCCCACAGAGCCGGGACAGTTGATGGGGTTAGTGAGACGTGTGTACCACAGACGAGGTGAGTGTTTTGACTTGAATCAACCATACGTTGATTTTGTAAAATCGCACGGACGCGTAGTGTTCGATCATAAAAAGGAATGGCCGGAGTGTTACATACTTGTTAGACATCCGTAGTAATAAGTAATAATACATATATTAGACTAGGACAAATAAACGCGGCCAGAAGTGCGACGGTCACACAAGAAATAGAGAGAATAGCGGGAGATTTAAAACGACATTATTTGCGTCCAGGAGCCACACAGTAAAGGTGGAAAATGGACGGACTACCTGTGCGGGTGCAACAGCTGGCAGAGGGTGAACGACCAATGGCCGTGACTCTCATCACCAACAGAAGCATCACAGGAACTCTAATTAGACAGCATACAGACTCACACTGCGTGTGCGTGGAAGTGAAAGCGGAAGGACTAAACTTCATACTGGTTAACCAGTATTTCCAATTCGCAGACCCCATAGATGTACACCTGAGGAAAACCCGAAACATACTGCAGGACTACCCCAACGAAAAGGTCATAATCACTGCTGACGTTAATGCAAAGTCAGTAATGTGGCATTGCTACAACACGGACGACAAGGGAGAAGAGGTTGAGATGCTGATTGCGGAGTGTGATCTGGAGGTTATAAATAAAGCGAACAACCCGCCTACCTATAGAGGCAGGGCCGGGGCGCACACCAACATAGATGTGACGCTGGCGAGAGCTGGCATGAACGTAATACATGAATGGAAGGTGGAAGAAATGATGACCTCCAGTGACCACAACGTGATACACATGAGGGTGGGGACTGATGAAATCAAACATGAGACTGAAGACGCCCTKAAGACAAAGAAGTACAATCTCCGGAAAGCGAATTGGGAATGCTTGAGAGAAAAATACCTGCAGCAGCCACCTGTACAAATTGGAAGTGCGGACGACATGGCCAAATCGCTAACATCTAAAATAAAAAGGGCAATGGACGCGTCCATCCCAAAAGTAATGCGCTATACGAAGACAGGAAATAAAAAGTGGACTGCCCGTATAGCAGCACTCAGAAAAACCGCAAGAAGAGCAAGGAAGCTGTATCAGAGGTCACTGACAGCAGAAGAAAAACAACAAAACTTGCAGATATATAGGGCAGCTAAAAGAGATTATGAACTCAAACTGTGGCAAGAAAAAGCACAAACATGGCAGACATTCGTAGACGAATGTTTGCAGACGGATGTGTGGGGAACGCCGTACAAATTAGTAACCGAAAAAGTGAAATCACCAACAGGGTTGTCGACCCTTCGCTCAAGCGAAGGAGTAATGACAAAAAACTGGAGAGAATCCATTGAAGTTCTGATGGATACTTTGTTGCCATCCGATGCTCCTCTGGGAGAGACTCCCATGCAGGAGGATATGCGAATGGGTATGGTGAGGGAGTACGGCGCGAACCACACGAGTCCTCCGTTCCGAATCGAGGAACTGCTCGCGGCAATAGATAAAATGAGGAAAAGGAAAGCGCCGGGCCTGGATGAGGTGCAGGCTGAGGTGCTCCAATTCCTTAAGAATGACATTGCCGGGGAACTACTCGCAGTATGCAACCAGTGTATGAGACAGAGGAGATTTCCAACGATCTGGAAACGGGCCGACCTGGTGGTACTGTATAAGGGTAGTGATAAGGACCCGGAACAGCCAAAATCTTACCGACCAATATGCCTCCTAAGCAACCTGGCAAAAATCCTTGAGCGGCTGATCTGCAACAGAATAAAGGAACACAGGGCAGAAAGGGGACTACTACACCCCGATCAGTATGGCTTTAGGCCGGAGTCATCTACAGAGGATGCCCTTAATAGGGTTGTGCGGGAGATTGAGGAATCAAAAGCAAAATKTGTGWTAGTGACTTTCATAGACATAGCCGGCGCGTTTGACAATTTGTGGCGGCCGGCTCTGTTTAAGGAGTTAAGAGACATGGAGTGCCCGGGTGACGTGTACGGGATGCTTAAAAATTACTGCCAGGACAGATACGTGGTGATGCGATGTCCCGGTGATGTCGTGTCCAAGCGCATAACAAAAGGGTGTCCCCAGGGATCGATCTGCGGACCGGTCTTCTGGGACATCATAATGGACAGGCTTCTGACGGTACTGAGTGACACCACAGAGGCGAAGGCAGGTATCGCGTATGCGGACGATCTGGCACTAATTATAGAGGGGAACTCTAGAATTGAAGTGGAAGAGAGAACTAGTGGCGCAATGAAGGTGCTGGATGAGTGGTGTAGGGCAAATAAAATGAACATTGCGATTAACAAAACTCATTACGCCCTGATGAAAGGGACCCTTACGAGGGACCCAATTATAAAACTAGGGGACGCACATATAAAAAGATGCGCCACGACCGGCTACCTCGGCGTCAACATGGACGAAAAGAGAAACTTCCTCAGCCACGTGGAGCAGGCCAGCGGGAAAGCATCAAGGCTGATGCACAAGATTGCAAGTATGGCAAAGAGAGAACATAGAATGCCGCTAGCGACCATGCGCATATATATGAATTCTGTAATGGCATCGATAGCGGGGTATGGAGCCAGTGTGTGGGCACACCGCCTACTACTGGTCAAACCCAAGGACACAATACTTAGAGCCCAGAGGGGGGTACTCGTCCGACTGTCCGGGGCCTTTTCGACAACGTCGTTTTTGGCCCTGGCGGTGATAATGGACGTGCTGCCCCTGGATCTTGAAGTGAGGAGAAGGGCAGCTAACTACTGGCTGAGGAAGAATAATCTCGACAGGGTGCGGAGCCTTCTGGGCGGTGTTCAAGCAAACTCCAAAAAAGAAATATCCGCCGCAATACGAGCAGAATGGGATATAGAGTGGCAGCAAAGTGAGAAAGGGTAGAGGGTAAGAACCATCTTCCCTACGATAGCCCACAGAAGAGACATGGACCATATGGACCCGATCCAGGGCCTGGTCCATTTTCTAAGCGGTCATGGGCCGTATGCGGTTAACCTACACAGGTTTGGACTAAGAGAGGAACCAACCTGCGGATGTGGGGAAGTAGGAACGCCTGATCATGTGGTTTATCTCTGTCCGCTTGAGGACCCTGAGGTGGAGAACCTGAGAAGGCAGCTAGGGGATACGAACACCGCGGCGGATACTCCGCCACCCGGAAAAAGCGGGGCTCTTGCAAAGGCTGGTGAACAGGGTGTCTCGCGCACAGCAAGAGACATACAACACAGAAAGAGGGAGAAGATGAGATAAGATGCTTCCCTCCGGGGGTAACCACTGGAGTGGAGGCACAAATACCGGCAAGGTGGGGTCCATGGACCAGGGGTTCGTGCAGGAATCCGTGGGAACCCTTGGAATCGTGGACACCACCGGGAAGACTTTAGTATAGGTTAGTTTTAGGTTAGGCTCAATAGATTAGGTCAATTTTAACCGCAAATAAGTACTATCGGGGACACTTTGTTAGAGTAAGAGAACACTTGTGCAAGGTTAATGGCAAAAAAAAATATGAACAAGTTGTCTTGCAACAAGCGCCACCTCCCCAAGGTTAGGGGCGGGCAACGAAACCTAGGTCCCGTCCATGGGGCGTAATAAAAATCCTAGGTACGGCTAAGAGCGCGCAAGACACAAAACAAAAACAAATTGGGGATACCACGGCCTGTTTTAAAATTTTAGGCAACAGGTCCGTAAGAGGTTAGAAAATGCAAAAAAAAATCACCCCGGTTAGGGAGTAGAAGTACAAGTGAAAGCGTACCAGGAAGAGGTATTTTGTGCATTTTGAGCCTGGTATCGCATCTCGGAAGAGGAGTAGAGCAGAATTAGATTTTCTTCACGCCACGTGCCAATTTAAGAAAACCCCAATCGTACGATTAGGTAGCGACCCTGTCGTTTTGCGGATTGAATATAGGTTTAAGCACGTATCATTTTAGGTTTTTTTTGTACGGGAAAGTTAATTATCTTCTATACGATAATAAATTTTGGAAGCTTTGTGGGATTCGCGGACTCCAAGTCGGGCGAGCTAGCCTGGTCACCCGGACAAGCATTGGAACACCGCATCCGGGCATACGAACACAGGACTGGGCCTCTCACCGAGCTAGAGACGGATCGTCAGGGCTGCACTAAGGTCAGATCTCTCCATTTACTTTAACGGAGCCGAGACGAGTGACTCGCGTGTACCAGCACACGGGCCCTGTAATCGAATTCTCGTCCGGATTATAGTTTAGTTCTATTTCAAACACATACGTGACGGTTACTTAGGTTATATATAGTATTAATTGTTGTTTAAGTAACGCACAGCATATATTGTTTAAGGGGAAAGTATAGTCTAGGGCGGGTACGCAAGTACCGACATCTTTTTCAGTATGGTATACAATTATTTCTTTTTACACGGAATCGTACCCATCGCGACGCGACTGGCCAGCGTGGTGCACAGGGGCGGCTCGAACGCTATTATCATCGGGCTCATATTATTTCATTTATTATGTTCTAACTTTTTCATTCTGTGGGACTTTGCACGACCCTCTCTGGTGAGTTGAGAGGCTGTGCTACTATTAGCGGGTTTTTGTAGTAATAATTCACCTGGCGCCCGACCTACGACCTCCTCCGCTGTATAAAAAAAGCTAGCGACGGCAAAAACCCAGGAACATTGTTCCATTGCTGTAAAAAAATACGTTACAGTTTTTTTTGGGGCACGGTTGAATTTTTTTGGTTCGTTCAGTATACGAGGGGTATCCAGGAAGTGGTTGAGACTTTGATATGCAAGAGGTAGCTGAATAGTGATAACGTCGCGTTGCCCGGAGTGATCACTTCTAGTCATAAGCGTATTGATTGCGGGAAAAGGCAATTATAATTGTTACGGGATTTAAAGATCTTGCTTAGTATTTTCTTTTTGGGAATTCAGTAGGTAACTGCACGGTAGGTTTTGTTAATATCCTGCAAATAGCAATTCGTTTGGTGTTAATAATAATAATAATAATAATTAAAGAGTGACTTATTAGTTCAAGCTAACCGCGGATAATTTTTTTAAACATGGCATTGAAGATAGAGACCGGAAGATTGATACAGGATGAATTAGTATACGAACTTGAAATACGGGGTATCGGTACTGGCACCGTTGAGGAAATGAGGAAGTCACTAGCGCGTTCGTTAAAAATGGAAAAAAGTGGATTGGGTAGTTTTCCGTGACCAGATTACCCGTATTCGTTTGAAGATGATGCTACGGCGGTGACGAATAAAGTACGCGAAGTTAGGGATTTACTTAACGACTTTATGGATAGTAAAGGCAGTAATAAATATAGAAAGATAGAGACTAAATTAGCGCATACATTGGGAAGATTAGATCGTGCGACTCCTACTGACGGACTATCGAAAAAGGTCAAGGCCGATTTACTGGCACAGGTTCTAACGCTGATAACCGATTTCGAGGAGAAGTCGGAACTAAACGAACGTCGTAACGGAGCGGCAATTTTAGACGTTAGTGTACTTAGCAATGAAGGGCATTCCGTGGGCGGAGAACAATCCGAACAAGGGCCATCGACGAGGCCTCAAGGTACATCGGACATGGGGCGTGGTAAATCCGTGCCGGTATCTAAATGGGACCTGAAGTTTACCGGGGAAAAGAAAAGTTTGTCGCTAAATGCATTTTTAGAACGAGTAGATGAACTGTGTATGGCGAGGCACGTTTCCCGGGTGGAACTTTTCGATTCGGCAATCGATTTATTCGCGGGCAAGGCACTCGTATGGTATCGCGCTACGCGAAGATCAGTCGCGAACTGGGACGAACTAGTTTTGCTGCTGCGGGAAGAATTTCAACCGCATGATTACGACGTTAAACTATTTGAAGAAATAAAATGGCGTACTCAAGGTCCAGAAGAAACCATAGGTATATATTTAGCGATTATGTCATCCTTTTTGGTAGGTTGTCTACTCCGATATCGGAAGAAATACAACTCAAAATCTTATTGCGTAATATAGCTCCTTTTTATCAGACCCAACTTGATTTGGTGGATGTTAAATCTGTTAGCGAGTTAAGAACATTATGTCGGCGGTTGGAAGTGCGCAGGGAGGCGGTCGAAGCGTTCAATTTACCAGAAAAGGGGCTAATTCGTTGGAACCAGACCTGGCGTACGTCGGAACCGAGATACCGTCGCGCCCTGATCGTGAAGTGGTAAATGTGGCCTCGACGAAAGTGGATATCACCTGCTTTAATTGTGGGAAACCAGGACACCGCGCTATCGGCTGTATTGAACCACGCCGTAAACATTGTTATAAATGCAAAAAAGCGAGTATACTACAAAGACGTGTCCTACGTGTGCAGTCGGTTCGGGAAACGGCAACGGGCGGTCTTAGGTTGTCGAGGTGAGGCTGCTCCTATCAAAGACTCCACACATAATATGCAGGCGGTTTTACATTACATTTTACACCACGCTCAGGGAGATCAAAAACCATATTTAGAAGTTGACATCTTAGGCCAGAAATTTTTGGAGCTTCTAGACTGATGAGTATTTGAGTTAAATTGAGGCGAGGCAGAAATGTCGCGTGGTAGGGTCGTGTGATTTACCGATTCGGTTACAGAATAAAATTAGGGTTATCGACATCTTGGTGATGGTGATGTTAATATTAGGTTGGGATTTTTGGACGCAAATGGGTGTCGTACCATTTTTGAACGAATGGCATTTCAGCGATAAGCCGCCTTTGGTTAGTTCTGTAGAGTATGTACAAGGACAAACGGTGTTGTCCAAAATAGAGAAGATGCGACTGGACGCCGTTATAGGGCATAATAAACAACTTGCCGGTACCTCGTTCGGATGTACGAATCGAGCGGAACATATAATTGTGACGGATTCAGCACCGATAAAGCAGAGGTATTACCGCGTGTCGCCGATTCTTCAAAAGTACATTGACCAAGAATTAGATGATATGTTAGCAAAGGGCGTTGCAGAAAAGTCGAATAGCCCTTGGTCGTCGCCGGTAGTAATGGTACGAAAGAAAGACGGTTCMTATCGGTTTTGCGTGGWTTACCGGAAGCTTAATTCGGTTACTAAAAGAGATAGTTACCCTCTTCCGATGGTGTCGGATACTTTAGAAAATTAAGAGACGCCAGGTATTTGTCTAGTCTCGACATAAAGTCTGCCTACTGGCAGGTCCCTTTAGCCAAAGAGTCTAGACAGTACACAGCGTTTAGCGTACCTAATCGCGGCCTCTATCAATTCTGCCGAATGCCGATGGGATTGCACAATTCTGCAGCTACGTGGCAGAGGCTAATGGACTCCATTCTGGGACCAGAGCTGGAGCCTAACGTGTTCGTGTACTTAAGCGATGTTGTAATAGTTACTCAAACGTTCGAAAAACATCTGTCGGTTCTAGAAGAAGTTTTCCGAAGGCTCCGAGATGCTAATCTGACGGTCAGTTTCGAAAAATGTCAGTTTTGCCGCCCACAAATGCGTTATCTCGATTATGTAGTAGACAAACATGGACTTCACGTGGATCCGGATAAGGTACGGGCGATGCTTGAGATACCTACACCTAAAGGTGTCGGCGATGTTAGGAGGATAGTCGGTACGTTTTCGTGGTACCGTAGGTTTGTACCGGACTTTGCCTCTGTCGTCGCGCCGATTACCGCTCTATTGAAGAAGTCAGCTAAATTCGTTTGGACGGATGAATGCGAAGCGGTTAATAACCGCGCCCGTTCTCAGTTGTCCAGATTATAGTCTGCCGWTTACGATACAGACGGGCGCTTCGGCTTTCGGGATAGGCGCTTGTCTGACGCAGCCTTGTGCTGATGGGYATAAGGTGTTAGCCTACTTAAGCAGGTCGCTATCCAAACGAGAACGTAATTACAGTACCACGGAACGGGAATGTCTCGCGGTATTGTGGGCGATTCAGAAACTTAGGCCTTACATCGAGGGCATCCCGTTCACGGTGATCACGGACCACCTTTCTTTGGTGTGGTTACAAAATCTAAAAAATCCGCATGGTCGGTTAGCGAGATGGGCCGTCCGACTACAACAGTACGACTTCAAAATTGTACACAGAAAGGGGGTGTTGCACGTAACTGCCGATTTACTTTCACGGTCGGTACCAGTCATCGACGCGCTTACTATGACGGGTCCGGAAGGTATCGATAAGTGGTATGCGAACACGATCGAAAAGGTTAGAAAAGATCCCGTTAAATTTTCGAATTGGAGGTTGGTTGATAATCGTCTATATAAGTACAATAGACCTAAGTATCCGAATCTCAGTGACGAAGGTAAGGTTTGGAAACGCGTGATTCCAAAGCCTGACAGACGGCAGCTTATTGTGGATGCGCACGATCCTCCCACGGCCGGTCATGTTGGTGTCAGTAGAACGTATTTTAAGCTAGCTGAACAGTATTACTGGCCGAAAATGCGTAGCGACGTCGCGGCGTATGTACGAAGGTGTCAAATTTGTGCGACCTATAAACCGTCGAATGAGCCTCCGCGAGAACAAATGCACTCTCATCCAAAGATCAGTCGTCCGAGGGAAATGATCTCCACCGACTTATTGGATCCGTTGCCGAAATATAAAAAAGGACATTCATTTATTCTAGTAGTCACGGACTACCTTAGTAAGTTCTCACTTATTTTTCCTCTTCGAACTTCTTCGGCCGATGTAATTGTACGGAAATTCGTAAATTTTATTTAATATTTGATTATTATAATTAGCTATATGCTAGCATTAATTATATAACTTAATTATAGGGTCGGTATGTTTTTGGGCCCGTTCTGTTGTACCGATCAATACAAACTAAATAAATAAAAATTGAGGAAGAAGTCTTTCTACTCTACGGCGTGCCACGTATAATCATATGTGATAATGGGCCGCAATATCGTTCATCGCGATTTCGCAAACTGGCTGAACAGTACGCGTGTAAAATTAAATACACACCTAATTATCACCCTAGAGCCAACCCTACGGAAAGAGTTAATCGCACGGTTAAAACAATGCTGGCTATGTATGTGAAAGACAACTATCGTGTGTGGGACAAGGAAATTCACAAGGTTGCTTGCGCCATTAGGACTTCACGACATGAGACCACTAAGTTGACTCCGTATTTCGTAAAMTTCGGACGTAGAATGGTACTCTCCGGAGACCCTTACGGGGAATTAGCCACGGCGGAGMATGCTAACGAACCAGATAGTATCAGACGTAGKGCAACGTTACGGGAACTATATAAAGACGTACGTAAGCGGTTGGAAGAAGCCGGTTTGAAATTAGATCACTCATACAACTTAAGACGACGAGGAAATGAATTTGAGATAGGGCAGGCGGTTTGGCGGAGAAATTATGTGATTTCGGATGCGGCGGCGTATTTCTCTAACAAACTTGCGCCCAAGTATGTCGGTCCGTTCTTCATAAAAACAAAGGTTTCGTCGTGGACATACGAATTACAGGACGACAAGGGGAAGTCGAGAGGCGTTTGGCACGCGWAGGATCRCAAGCCGGTTGCAGAAGATGCGGTTTAGCAGATTTCCCAGTTAAGGTTAGTAATTTTTGATTTATTTTTTTGTGTATATCGGTTGTGATCACGTCATAGAATAGTTAGGTCAATCGGGGAAAACCATAATTGGTACCAGTTTACCCGCTTCACATTGGAAGGGGGTGATGAAACGCATTGCGTTTATTAACACTGTAACGTATTTTTTTTACAGCAATGGAACAATGTTCCTGGGTTTTTGCCGTCGCTAGCTTTTTTTTATACAGCGGAGGAGGTCGTAGGTCGGGCGCCAGGTGAATTATTACTACAAAAACCCGCTAATAGTAGCACAGACTCCCAACTCACCAGAGAGGGTCGTGCAAAGTCCCACAGAATGAAAAACACTTGGACGCTCAATTAAATGTATATTTAGTTTCAAACAATCCAGTATCAATTTTAACAAGAGGCCCGCTATCCCTATACAGATACGCAAGTTAGAACATAATAAATGAAATAATATGAGCCCGATGATAATAGCATTCGAGCCGCCCCTGTGCACCGCGCTGGCCAGTCGCGTCGCGATGGGTACGATCCCGCGTAAAAAGAAATAATTGTATACGAAACTGAAAAAGATGTCGGTACTTGCGTACCCGCCCTAGACTATACTTTCCCCTTAAACTATATATGCTGTGCTTTACGGAACCAACAATTAATACTATATATATAACCTAAGTAACCGTCACGTATATGTTTGAAATAGAACTAAACTATAAATCCGGATGGGAATTCGATTACAGGGCCCGCGTGCTGGTACACGCGAAAGTCGCTCGTCTCGGCTCGGTTAAAATAAATGGAGAGATATGACCTTAGTGCAGCCCTGACGATCCGTCTCTAGCTCGGTGAGAGGCCCGGTTCTGTGTTCGTATGCCCGGATGCGGTGTTCCAATGCTTGTCCGGGTGACCAGGCTAGCTCGCTTGACTTGGAGTCCGCGAATCCCACAAAGCTTCCGGGATTTATTATCGTATAGACAATGATTAACTTTCCCGTACAAAAAAAAACCTAAAATGATAAGTGCTTAAACCTATATTCAATCCGCAAAACGACATGGTCGCTTACCTAATCGTACGATTGGGGTTTTCTTAAATTGGCACGTGGCGTGAAGAAAATCTAATTCTGCTCTACTCCTCTTCCGAGATGCGATACCAAGCTCAAAATGCACAAAATACCTCTTCCTGGTACGCTTTCCCTGGTACTTCTACTCTTAACTCCCCAACCAGGGTGATTATTAAAATCTATCAATTTTTCCGACAACGCCGTAGAAGCTGCCKCTTRAACTRCACGCCGCAAGAATAATGCCTCCAATCACGCCAATCTATACGTTTCAAGAGCGACCATCCCGGTAAGAAATGTTACAAAAACGCGCATCTAGTTCCGCTGGTAAATTCCAGAATTCCGCCGATCTACGCGCCTATCTGATAGCTGACCCGTAAAACGCCACAACTAGAGAAATCACGGAAATAAACGCAATGCGTTTCAGCTAAGTGGATTTCGTCGACTTCACCGTTTGTCCAAATTCTGCCGTTCATGCCAGCATGCCACTAAAATACGAGATGGTAGTCCCTTCTTCTCCACAGTGTCTGTGTCCAACCAAGCGGACAGCCTCATCATCCATCAGCCCCGGCATAACATGTGCCACATTTCCTGTCGATTCGAAGACATGCATTTTCGAACAAGGAACATCGAGTAGTATCCATCCGACGGTTTACGGTTTCTATCATCCACGTTTTGCGGACAAAACTTCAATGTGTTTTTGTGCAGTCAAAAATGCCAAAGTGTTGCAGTGTAGTCATTTCCTGGTTGTTGCCTGTTGCTGCTATGTATTCACAATCATTTCAATTCTATGTAATTGTTGATAATATTTTGTTAAATAAATGTATGAAAACTTTTTTTGAGTACATATGTATTTCCTTTGCAAAAGTTTTTGTTTTCCCGATTTAATATAATAAAGTAATTGTATCTACTCAGTTACTGTTTGATATTATTTGTTATTACAGATTAATGATTAATAATTTACACAATTTAATTAAATGCTTTTGTTACGTTTTATCTTTGAATATAGAATGTCGACGCTTACGGGAATATTAGTGCCCGTGTAAGGTGGGTTACATAATATGTGCTTAATATGAATAGTAATAGGTCCTGACATGGTGCTTTCTGCTAGAGGCCAGACCCGTCTCCAAATGCAATAAAATGTGATTAATTGCCTCAATGAACACCTGTACTAGCGGACGCACAGGGACGAATTTCTAATTTCTATTCAATATTCAAGTTTATTTCAAGAATCGTTCATCACAGCGTCCGTTCATCGGTTACGTCGACACGGACAAAAAGACAAATTGCCGTCCCTTATTAAGGATATGTAAAATAACTTGTCGTTATTAGTGAACATATCTTTATTAGCTTTTACACAATATAAATACGGTACGCGCCCAAAATTTTTAGCTAACGGAAACATCGATGTGATTTTTTTAATCGGGTATTTAACACATCCATATTTTTCGCACACTTAGGTATAGCAAAAATGCTCCGCCCTCGTAATATTGGCGCTTAGGACAAATATGTGTATGTTGCCCGCGTTACAACGAGAGCTGGTCGTCGGCAACATTTTAAGAATGAAAGAAAGCGTCTCCTTAAATTCAAAGCTTGGTATTTATTATCGGTAGGTGCTACGTAAACTGAGAACTTGGAGAATATTTGTGCTTTAATCAAACCCCCTTCCCGCAAGGGGTAGTAAAAAAAATTATAAAACATCTAAATAAATGTGACATTTGCTACCTTATACTAAAGACAAATGCAACTTTTGTGCTTTACAAGTTGAGCGGTTTTTGAAGAAATGTAATAATAGGTCGACCCCAAGAGACCAAATCCTAATAGTTTGTTGTATCTTGAACGTTTCATCTCTCAAACGGCCGCTAGTAAAAACTTAAAATTTAGGGGAAATGTTATAGTCGTGTGGATCTTAAAACACGATTTTTCTCAAATTAATGCTCTCCCCGAAAGAAAGGGTTAGTAAAATGAATGCCGTATCGCTGGAACCGACTTACCATATATCCATATACCAAAAATTAAAGCTTACTTTTTGCTAGATACCGGAAGATCACGATCTTTAATCAACCCAAAATTTCACTATTAGAACGGCACATGCTTTATCGCACCATACCGAAGTTATGAATATTCCAGTATTCAACTTGTTTAAAACAAACTGCTTTGTCAAATTTCATCTTTTCGACTTTTCTAGTAAATACGATGGGTTATTAGGAGCCGACTTTTTGAAACATTTAAACGCAGCCTTTGTCATCGGTTCTCAAAGATTAATTACACCTAATGTCGAAATTCCAATAATATATGAAGGTTAAAATATTCCGGAAGTTGTAGAAAATGTCCAAAATTTTCATTTTCCGTTAACAATTCCACCAAGAAATCAAGTAGTGGTCAAAATTCCAGTTCAATTAAGAGAAGGGATAGGTATATTAGAGTACAACTTTACAAAGTAGAGATGCCTAAAGCTTTAATGAATATAAAAAACCATTTTGCAATCACAACTGTTACAAATTCTAACGAAAATTTTGTCAAAATAGATTTCTTTTAACCCTTTAATATTGAAGTAATAGATCTCGCCGAAATAAGCCGCATCGCAAGTAATTATGCACTGGAAGCTGTTTTATCACAAGGAGACGTTCCAAATGGTAAACCCGATGCATATGCATCGCGAACTTTGAATGAGAGCGAATGTAGATATTCAACAATCTAAAAAGAGTTACTAGGCATAGTATGGGCTTGTAAATACTTTAGGCCATATTTATTTGGAAGAAAATTTAAAATTTACACGGACCACCGTCCTTTAATTTGGCTTTTTAATCTAAAAGAACCCAACTGTAAACTTGTTCGTTGGAGATTACGCCTTACTGAAGGAAGCAGCATACTTATTACTCATGAGGATTCGAACGCCACCAGAAACTTCAATTTTGTAAACGAAATAAGTCAGTTGGAAGCACCAATTCCAGAGAAAGAAATTTTGATTGATTTTGCTTCCAATGAGAGAGATAAAGTAATTAATAATTCCAACAGTAATGATGATTACATTGCCTTCTACCATTGAAACCAGCAGCACCGATACAGAATCAAATCTTGTTGCTGAAAGTCCGCATAATATTGATAAAAAATAGTGCATTAGGATAGGAGTTCACATGTTATCGGAAATAGAAAAAGAACAAAACGAGCGAAGGTTACAAATAATAACACATGTAACGGGATGAAAAGAAAATAAAGAGTATGAAAGGTCTTCATTTATATTTATTTATATGTCGCAAAAAATAAAACTGGCAAAAGATGCTACAAAATTGGCCCTGTCTGCAAATGTAAGATGTCAAAAACATCAAAGAAATTATTGTGCAATCACATGTTTTATGCTAGCACTGGTTGAGCAGATTCCAGTTAAACAATGCAAAGGTAGATATATTTCATCTTAAACAGTAATTAAAAGCATTTATTTTATTTTTTCCTCCGGTGGCGGTGATGAATACCAAAGAAACATGAAGTGTTATTTCATCTAAAGCAAGAACACGAGTTTGCAAAAAATGTTTTTGCAATCCTTGGCTCTTGGTGAATGGAGCGTTTTGCATTGGATAAAATACCACAGTATTACAGCAGATGATAATCAAAATTTCTTGAGACAAAAGGCAAGAAATAATTAACAGGGCCCTCGTAATCAATCTGATACTGAACTTCTAACTGTGTTACCAAAAATGGAGTCCCATTATTGTCGGGCTCGATCATCTAATTATATCTTGAGCCAGTTTTCCAGTCAGTGCAAGAGGTTTATCGACAATACGTGCAACTTCACTTTTTTATGTTTTACTATAATAATGGAAGCAGTCCACTTTTATGTAAATAGAAAAAAATATTGTGGTGACCCGGTTAGCGTAAGGCAAACCGGAACAGAAACATTCATACTTATTTAAAGATAAAAGTTGCTAGACATCCTGATACGTGGAGTTCTTGGGTGCCGTATTGGTGTTTTGCCTATAACAACACTGTTCATTCGGAGACAAAATATACTCCATTCGAGTTAGTTTTCGGGAAAACTGTCAATTTACCTTCTAACATTACAAAATCAAAAGATCCTTTGTACAATTTTGAAGATTACCCTCTCGAATTAAAATCGGTTACAACAAATAAATCACGATGCTCGTAACAACTTGATGAAGTCAAAAGTTAAGCGGAAAGTTTGGTATGACGAAACCAGTATAGCTAGTAAGCAAAAAGCAGGAGAATTATTTTTTATTAAAAACAATAACGTTCAGAGTAAATTACAACCTTTATTTAAAGGTCCATACACTGTTGTAGAAGATACGAGTCTGAACATAGTTATTAAGGTAGATAATAATGAACTGACAGTGCATAAAAACAGAGTGAAACCGTATCACACGTGAATGAAGTGAACTACGGCAATGGAACGCATAGTATACCAAAACAGAGTGTCAGCACTTTTATAAACTGCGAAGTTATTAGAGGCGACAAATGGTTTACTGCGACAATTTTTCTTTGTAAAAGAAAACAAATTATTACCATAATGTATTCTGATAAGCGCTTTCATAATTGCATTGTATAATTGTTATTAGCATGGAAGTAGTTTAATTTAGTTAAGAAAAAAATCAAGAAAAAAAAACCGCTGCAAATTGAATCAATACTTCCACATCCAATTGTCAAAATGACATTTACGTTTTTATTTCTTATACTGTACGATTAGTAATCAGATTTTGAGCATTTTGTCTCTCAGTTTTTCTAAGACAAAGTTCTCGCGATATTAGAAAAAATATATAAATTTTAAAATAGGTTTTTTTCAAATAACTCGAAAATTATTAACTTAACAAAAAAATACAAGAGTACTTTCTGATCAGAAATTTGATTTTCTATATAATACCAAAATTTAAAAAAATCGTACGAGCAGGGACCAAAATAGGTTTTTTGGAAATATTTCGAAAATGTCAAAATTTTGAATAAATTTTCTAAGACACTTTTTGTGAGAAATTTATTTCCTATCTGATGGCATTTTCATTTTTTTTGAATATATTAAATATATTTGGAGATATTTAGGAAAAATCTTCTAAACAGTTTACTGCACCGAAAATTTATAAGAACTATTAATACTCGCAGTTATACTACTAATCACATACTAAAACGAAAAAAATATAAAAAAACAAAAATTTGCAAAAAGGGTAGTTACCCCTCAATTTCGCCCCCTTCCCGATGTCCTACTTACCCCACAAACAATAGGTCGCTTTGGGTAGTTGAGATTTATACGTTTGCCAAATTTCAAGTTCATATATTAAGTCTTTCGAAAGTTATCGTGTACACAAACAAAACCACAGACACACAGACACACAGACAAGAAATTTTTTTTTGTTCAAATTTTGGTTTTGCGTTTTCGACCATTTTAAAGCGAATGAGCAAATAAAAATTTTTGGAAATTTTTTTCGCGATATAATACTTCCCATCCGTTGGATGTGGAAGTAAAAAGAATCAAAAAAATCATCTAACACAATTTTTTTTCTTTGTTTTTGGGTGAGCGTGTAGTGTAAGCAAGTATATTCCAAAAGGAAATGCTTAATAAATAAATATTTCGGCACGTAAGTCATTTCGACATAACGGGGGCAATGTCTCGAGCGGTCATTCACGTGAGTTGCTAACGATAGTGCAACGGAGGTATTAAATACCTACTCTTAGAGCGAGTAAGCAAGTTTTTCGGGTTTTTGTAATCAATTATTGTAAGGCAAAAGCCGAGGTATCAAGCTCGGCCTGATGTAACGAAAAAATTGAATAAATCAGGGAGTGATAGACGATGAGAGAGGCATAATTTTATCGACAACCCCGAACACATTACAGAACATTTAAAAGCGCTCGGCAGAAACCTTTACCCTTCAAAGTGGAGGACGTTGACCAAAATATGGTGCGAAACTGGAGTAAGTTCCTAGAACCATTGTACCTAAAGAAGTGTCCTTTTTCGTCAAGATCAGTAAGAGAACTATAAGTGAAACGGGGGCATCCTAAACTCGTTTTTCATCGTGATACCTTCAATGGTCCTTGAGTATCATCTGTGCTAAAGCAGGGAAAGGAGATTAAAAGGCCACTACTTGCACTACACGAATTTCTGTACCCCACGAGGGCTTATAATGGTATATATTTTTTATCTAAACTAAAGTAATAATAATAATAATAATGCTTTATTCATTTTAAAAAAGGCTTCCAATTGCCCTGGAATAATATGAAGATTTACAACACTTGAAAAAGTATTGAGGCCCCGTCGCTCAAGAATATTTCAATAACTTACCACAAAATGTCGAAAAAAAGAAAAGGCTAAAAAGAGTAAAAAAGAAAGCCGAAAACTAGGGAGAAAAGTGAGCCTCAACGCAAAGACAGTAACGAGGGAGAAGATCCCAGCTTACAAGAAGAGAACTTAGCTAAATTAGTTGCCTTGAACTAACTAATGTCGTATCTTTAATATATTCTGTTAAGTTGACTTATCCCGTTCATTCCCTGTATCGTATGTGGTTGGTATTGTGGTGACCCGGTTAGCGTAAGGCAAACCGGAACAGAAACATTCGCAACTGTGTCAGCAAGGACGCGACAATTGCTTAAGTTGTATTTCTTATGTTTCCGCGTTGATAGTTCCGCGTAAATAGACGTAGTAAATAAACATATTTAATAAGTCTAAACAACAGGGTAAAGTAGTAGGGTAAAGTAGTCGTATATACAGGATCCGCCACCTAAAACTCCCCAGGCTAGTATTATCTTTATTTTTTTACGTACAACCTTAAGTTATATGTCAAATTGTAGGTCTTTTTAAACTCTTTAAAAAATACTTGGTGGGTGTGCAAAAAAATTTTTGCAGATTATCATATTTTGCGTTTAAAGTTATTTTTTGTAAATATTTTTTAACCTTACCTCCTATAATAAATATTGCTTCCCAGTTGAATGCCGACTTTTGTCTTCTTCAATTTGTGTCATTACCATGTATGCATAATTTTCACTCCTTCTTAGTGAAAAACAAGAAAAACTAGTCGCCGCCATGTTCTTTAAATAGGGTTGATCAGAATTTTTAAGTGTTAGTTTAGTAGCTTATTACGGTACAAATTGTGCCTACATACTCATCGCTGCACACAAAACCCCAAAATTTTAAGTAATTTTTAAATAAATGACGTACAAAGTTCGTTCTAAAGAGAGAGAGGCTCCTAGAAACCCTGTGACGAGACTAGTAGGCGATGTAGAAAACCAAACTAGCCTCATCGCAGGGTTTCGCTTTCTAGCCTCTCTCTCTTTAGAACAAACTTTGTACTTATTTATTTAAAAGTTACTCAAAATTTTGGGGTTTTGTGTACAGCGATGGGTATGTAGGCATAATTTGTACCATAATAAGCTACTAAACTAACACTTAAAAAATTGTGAACGGCCCTATAACAGAACATGGCGGCGACTAGTTTTTCTTGTTTTTCACTAAGAAGGAGTAAAAATTACGCATACATGGTAATGACACAAATTGAAGAAGACAAAAATCGGCATCCAACTATGAAGCAATATTTATTATACGGGGTAAGGTTAAAAAATATTTACAAAAATTAACTTTATTTGCAAAATATCACAATATGCAAAAAAAAATTTGGACCCTCACCATGCTATTTTTAGAGTTCAAAAAGACCTACAATTTGACATATAACTTAAGGTTGTACCTAAAAAAACAAAGAAAATACGAGCCTGGGGAGTTTTAGGTGGCGGACCCTGTATAGAGAGATGTAATTAGACATAGTCAGTAAGAGTTGAGTAGTTCGTAATAAGTCAGTAAGTAAAGTCTGTGAATAGTGTACATAATGTAACCTGCAAATAAATCGACTGTACATCACCTGATGTCTTCATCAGTCACTTCCTGCCTGGCGCCCAACACTCTATAATATGGTAAACATTATCATTTTTACCATATCTGGTGACCCCGAGAAGAGCTCGCAATCTTCTGATGGACGAAGACTAGCTGCAACCCGACATGGAATGTGGACTCCATATCTGGTAGAGAAGAACACGCAATGCGGCTGACCCAGCCCAGCAGCAGCAACGACTACAAGAGCGTGCCAGGACGTTTACAAGTTAACGCCGCCTCCACCACCAGCCGCCCGTCAATGTAAGATAAATCCAGCACCCGCACCCAATGGGACAAGTGCCGTTGCCCGCCTCTTTGCAAAMATCGAGGCCATGAAGAGTGAGCTGGAGCGAACGATGGAGGCAAAGAATGACAGGGAGAGGTCGCACTCGAGGCATTGTCCACACCCTAGAAAAAAGGCAATGGATGCCACTGTCAGGAAAAGCATGGGYGAAGACCCAACAGGTGTTAGGCCTRKCATAGCGTGGAAAAATCGGGAAACGCTGCAGAGGATCACTAGCGACGGCAGGTGATTCTCCAAATCCTGCAACACGCCGTCTCTTTGTGCACGACAGAGATATAGGAACCAGTTTTTTTTGACAGACACAGGGGCAGATGTGTGCGTATATCCACGATCACAAGTTCGAGGACCACGTCACAAGACAGCATATGAGTTTGCCGCCTCAAGCACCCCGCCAGTCAAAGTCGTAGCCGGCGACACAGCATACGCACCAATACTGGTGAAATTTCCTACTCTGATTAAGCCAAGCAGGCAGCTCACGTGCCCGAAACATGGAGCAGTGCACCACGTCGAGACCGCGCCCGGACCTCCAGTGTGTTGCAGACCCCGAAGACTAACGCTCGAGAAGCTGAATACAGCAGAGCAAGAGGTCCAGATAACGGTGGAATGTGGAATCGCTAGGACCGTCCCGGACCGCTACCCAGTCCGGCACGTAAAAGACTTCGTTCAGTCATTGAGTGGCAGGAAGTACTTCACCACATCGATCTCGTTAGGGCAAATAGCAGTTTCCAGGCGACTTCAAGATACTAGTAGCCTCTCCTAGAGGAGATACAGAACTGAAAACGCACCTACGTAATGGAACCGAATTATAGCTGAAAAGTATCTGGATTCCAGTTAATGATGTAGCCGTTTTGGTGACGTTTCAACCCACAGCGTTTATCAATTCGTTCTCAGGCAACTATAAAGTCTGAGCTCCGAAGCACTCTTAAAGATTATTGCATCCACTGCCAATTCGAGAGAAGCCACCGCTGCCGAAAAGTCGACAGCGAAGAACCTAGACGACTCAGCAGATTTCACGATACGGTCAGCGACTGCATCAGCATACCGCGAAGGTTAACGTTAAGTGCAAGGATGTGAACGACCGACCAAGTTTGTTGGACACCGAGGCCCAGGAAAGTCCAGTAGCCGCCATACCTAAGACCCCATCCAGTGGAAGATATCGTGTGCAAAACACTAGGAAGGGGGTGTGTGGTGACCCGGCTAGCGTAAGGCAAACCGGAACAGAAACATTCGTAACTGTGTCAGCAAGGACGCGACAATTGCTTAGGTTGTCTTTCTTATGTTTCCGCGTTGATAGTTCCGCGTAAATAGACAGCAAATAAACATATTTAATAGGTCTAAACAATAGAGTAAAATAGACCGGTTAGTCGTATATATAGAGAGATATAATTAGACATAGTCAGTAAGAGTTGAGTAGTTGGTAATAAGTCAGTAAGTAAACTCTGTGAATAGTGTATATAATGTAAACCTGCAAATAAATCGACTACACATCATCTGATGTCTTCATCAGTCTTTCTACCTGGCGCCCTGACCTCTACAATATGGTAATATCCCTTTGCCGTAGCATCTTTAATATTCAATAATAAAAAAAATATACGGCAATTTGAGTTCTGAACTTTCCGACAGTGTTGGCTATCAGTAGGATAATTTATTTAATCAAGTTCCTCAGAGGACAGTAAGTTCCAACAGAATCATTAGGGTTTTTAAGCTAAAAAACGCTCTCCTTAAAATTCTTGCCAAAGTGACTTAGCACGTTCTTTTCCTGAGGTTTTCAATTGCTTTCTGTAACTGAGTAGGGATAAGCGATATCGTGATTTTCAAATCACACTGTGAATCGTTATTGCGATATTTTTATATCAGTGATTTAGAAGCGTGACGTGATCGCGACATTTCGGCTCGTTCATCAGATGCGTTTCGCCGTTTCGCCTCCCAGCAGCGCAATTCGCTATATCGTTATTCGTTACCAGTCGTTATAGACTACTGGCGCGGCGCGCTGGCTACAAAGCGGTAATTTTCTACTCTACTCTATTTGGACTAGCGTTGTGCATTAACTCAATATGCACAATTTTGGCTTATTTAATAAGCATATTTTCTCCTTCGGCACATATTAATTACACGTTTAGAAATTTTTGCCTGTTTATGTTTATCAATGACACGGCCTACGTAAAACGACCTGTGGCAACCTCGCAATTTGGCATCACTGGTAACCAAACACCTGCTGCACTCGCAAGGGACTTCCCCATTACCCAGTCCAAAGATATTTTGTGATTGTGATTGATGGTAATAATATATAGCGAGATGCCACCTACAAAAAAAGCAAAGACAAGCGAGTTATGGAGGTTTTTTGAACCAATCGACGAATCTTTTGCAACGTGCAATATGTGCCGTAGTAAATTATCGTACAAGACGAGTACGCCAAATTTAAAGAAGCATATGCAAGTGAAGCGTCCAACGGTAAAAATTCCGAATCAAGGTCAAGTTCGCCCTAATGCAAGTTCCCAAATTTTTTGCTTTTGAGAGTCAGTCAGCTATAGTTAGGTACTCTTTATAGGATGTGGGCTTAACTAAGGGTAAGAAAGAAAGACCGACATTGACATTCATATTCCGCCTGGGGAACCTAGACCATCCACAAGTTTTTCAACAACTGAAGGACCGGCTTTAAGACAATCGACTGTTGAAGCATACATTCAAAAACCAAAGGTCTCAGTCAGATCAAAAGATAAAATTGATAGCGCATTGCTGAAGATGTTTAATAAAGACTTTCAGCCATTTTCGGTGGTAGAAGACGATGGTTTTCGCGAATTTGTGAATGCCCTTAATCCAGGCTATCAGTTGCCCGGTAGGACCGTGATATCAAAAACGTTGATACCGGCAATATATGAAGAATGCTTGAACAAAACTAAAGAATTAGTAGTCTCAGGGAAAACATTTTGTTTGACTACAGATTCCTGGTCCTCTGTTAATGTGGTGAATTATATTGCTTACACTGCGCACTTCATAAACAACAATCTTAAACTTGCGTCGGTATTACTGGAATGTTCTGCTTACGACAAACGCCACACCGCCGAAAATTTAGCCGCTGAATTAAGTAGAGTAACAGCAGAATAGGGAATATCTACGAAAATATTTTTAGCAGTATCAGATAATGCTTCAAATATACAAAAAGCAATCAAAGATATGGGCTGGAAGCATTTGGGTTGCGTTGCTCACACGCTCAATTTACTTGTAAAGGATGGGGTAAAAGATGCTGAAATGGAAGAGATTATTGACAAGGTTAGAAAAATCGTAAAGCATTTCAGGAGATCAAATTTTGCAAACGATAAACTTATAAAATATCAACAGGACCAGGGGAAAACTCCACTGAAAGTAATACTGGATGTTGCTACGAGGTGGAATTCCGCGCTTTACATGCTGCAGAGGTTCATTGAACTTGAATAATCCATTAAAAGTACCACAGCAGTTATAGACAAAGAACTGCCGACCCTTACTGCGGGAGAGTGGGCAATAATTAAAGAATTGTGTCAAATCTTAAAACCTTTCGAAGATGCGACAAAAGCAATTAGTAGAGAGGCATATTGTACCGGATCCATGGTGATACCTATCTGCAATAGTTTGAAAAATATCCTTCTTAAACAGTTCCGCGCCCATTCAAAGAATTTTGAAACTATTTAACGACGGATTTAACGAAAGGTTTGACAAAATGGAAAACAGTAATACATTGCGGATTTGTACWTTTCTGGATCCTAAATTTAAGGAGTTGGCTTTCTCTAGTGACAGTATTGCAACCAGCGTTAAAGAAACCGTAATCCAATTGGTAGCTGCCAAAATTTGCAAAAAATCTCAGGGAAAAGAGCAAATGATTGAGGTTTGACTTTGATAAAACTGCAGCTACACAAAAGCCAAAAAGAACTTCAACCTCACGAGCCATAATAGAAGTGCAACGATATATGGAAGAAGAGCTTCTGCCACGGTCCGACGATTCATTTTCGTGGTGGAGGAAACATCGTGAAATGTTACCCCACCTTTCAGAATTGGCAGCCGATAAATTATGTGCCTTAGCGTCGTCTGTTCCCTGTGAAAGACTTTTTTCTGCTGCCGGACAGGTGTTAAAGGATAGACGCAGCAGACTCAGCGATAGAAAAGTGCAGCAGCTGCTATTTTTAAATTCCAATCGGACCCATTTTTCATAAATCACATATAGTTCGTTAGAAAGAATTTTTATTTTGTTATTGTATTTTTTTATCGTACCCACAATAATAAAGAATTTATTTTTTAATGACATCTCACATGCTTTGTTACGTGTATATGTTTGTGATATCCTGTTAAAAACGTAACTGACTTATCACACACACCGCCGAAATTACTGAAATTAAAAGTGAAGTAAGCGATTCCGCTACTAACAAGCAGTGAGAGCCTTTTGCGGTAAGGCGGAAACGCGTAAACCACGATTGCGATTCGCGAACCCCGATCTCCTATGCCGCTACTAGCTAATGCGTCAGGACAGGTGGTGACTGAAAGTCGTGATCACGATATCACAGATTTAAGGAAGCCTCAATAACAGTCGCGACCTGTGATTTTTTAATATCAGTGATTGAATCACAGTTCGTGAAATATCGCTCATGCCTATAACTGAGTAGGTACAGAAACGTTAACGTTAAGGCTGGGATCCTAGAGAAAGAAGTTTCACGACATCTCCCATTCCACTCATGCGAGCTGTACGATGGCGGTACCTAGCGGATTATAGATGCATATACAAGCGTAGTAAAATGTCTATGTTAAAATCGAATAGTCCTGTTATACCCCTAGGGTATTCCAAATTTTTGTATTTTTCTAAATTATCGATGTAATATTAGCAGGAAGTTAGGAAATGCTTACGACAGTCGTCGGAGCGGATGGACATAGCCCGCTACCGCCAAAACGCTAAATCGTCAGATCTAGCTGTTTTTAAGTAGGTCGGTCGACGTCCGCCGATTTGACGACGTCTTCAAAATTTCGCGTTAAGAAAAACTTCCCAACCGGAAAACCGAAGAGTCCTGGTTCATTCGCGGTCGCGCCAACATCAAAATTTTCATATAGTAGAGTTTAGCTAATTGAATTTCCTCGTGCGCTATTATTATTCATTCGGCAAAGATAAATCAAAACTACCGAGGGGCTCCCCAAGAAAGACGGAACATTTGGGTTGGTAAGTTTTTGAACAGATTAACGCCGCAAGTTTTTATCGGTTTTTTTTTAATAACAATACATTAATTTTCACAATTCATTCACTTTAAATTCAAACAATCGACTCCTGCTTCCGAATGTTCATTTCCGTATATTCTTTCTTTTTGTAACAAGTCACACTTTAACGTTAATGTAAACATCCAGTTATCTATAGACTCAATATACGTGCTGAAACTAAAGTTAGCCTTTTTAATTAGTAACAACTTAGTTCCCAAACATTAACAGCGACCCACTAATCTCGGAAGAGTACAGCGTTGYAAATCGTCCATTTTCTCAGGAATTAGGATAAGAGTTCAGGTTCCCTCACCTTACGAGGGTGGGGGCAGCGTTACCCGGCCTTACCTAAGATAGGGGGTCGTAACAACTGGTGGCAGCGGTGGGATGTTAGTTTTGGGAACAAAAAGTTGATAGAAAAGTTATAATCTTAAATCGTCTTAAATTTACAATATAGTACAGAAGTAATAATTTGAGTGAACATACGGAAGTATTATTAAATAAAATCTTGCGAGCACATATTGCTTTGTAAATAAGGTGCAATCATCTGGTGGTTTGTATACTTATAGGGAATATAAGTTTATATACAAGCGCAGAACTAAATATCAAGGGTAAGGAGACAATTTATTTCATATCGCATTTGTTTACGTTGTGAATTAAGTGTAATACGAAATATTTTTAAATATGCCGGGTCAAGGACAAGTAGGAGCGAACGTACCGGTCGCACAACCTCCACAAATACCGAATATGGGAATGTCGATAGGGATGATAGCGATGACGGTAGATTCGTTTAGTGGTCGCGAGTCGGTGAGTGAATATTTCGAAAAAATTGAGTTGCGGGCGCGGTTAGATAATTGGGATATGAAGACTACAGTAGATATTGTGAAATTTAGACTGTCAGGGGAAGCGTACAAATTTCTTAAAACAGATCCGACGTTAGAGGCGGCTAACATATCGTACGATGATTTTAAAAAGGCATTTATTAAGCGATTTTCTCCAATTAGAATTCCGGGGGAGGCTCTTATTAAGCTGAGCAGATGTTATCAAAGGCATGACGAATCAGTTGCGAATTTTGTTACTAGATTAAAAGGGTTAGGAACAGAAATTTTTAAGGAAGATAGTGAAAACGTGACACCAGCGGAATTGCCCGGTTTAAAAAGAAAAAGCGAACAACTCGTATTGCACCAATTTAAATCAGGAATTAAAAAAGAATATTTACGTAATATGGGCACGTTGTTAATGAGAACAGAAAATTTGACTATCGATATGGCAGAAAACTTTGCGCGACAAGAGGAATTAAATATGGTTATGGTAAATAATAGGCAAAATTCGGGATCAGTACTAGCGATGCGATGTTTTAAGTGCGGTATGGCCAATCATATGGCAGAATTTTGTAGAAATAGAGTTAAAAATGGAGGACAAAATAGAAGTCAAAATTTTCAGCGATATCAGTATAATAGTAGACGCTCAAATCAAACGTCGAGTAGAGATTTTAGTAGAGGTAACCAAAATTACTCGGGTCCTGCACAAGGGAACTGGTCCGCGAATTATACACGGAATCGCGAATCATATGAGCGCCCTAGACCTCCTTCAGAAGAACTAAATAGTTCACAAGCTCAAGGTAGAAACTTAAATCGAAATTCATCCCGAAATGAGGTTTCACGTATCGGTACAAGCAGCTATTTTCGAAATACGAGTAATAACGCGAATCATCAGCATCACACGACAACAAACAATCAAAATTCTTTAAACTAAACTTACCCTTTGATCGTTCCCCAGACCGAAGGGTGGAAACCTCCACGAAAATTCAAAATTTCGAAACAACTATTAAAAGTAAAAATATAGCGCAAGTGCCTAATGTAACATATACAGCGTTAAAGGAAACTCCGTGTGTTGTTTATTTATTTGCAAACGGTAGAAATCGCAGTTTTTTTCTAGATAGCGGCTCAGAAGTTTCCATTTTGGCAAGACACTGTGTTCAACAGGCAGAAATTGATAGGAGTAATGACTATATTCTGACTGGTATTACTGGGCACACTGTTTTAGCCGAAGGTACGGCATTAGTTACGCTAGGTGCTGAACAACAAAATTTTGCTTGTCATAACATGGTTATTTGCGAAGATGATTTAATAAAAACCGATGGTCTTATAGGTAGAGACTTTCTAATAGAAAATAAGGCTATTATATCATTTGGAGAGGATATTTTACATATTTGGAATCAACAAATTTCAATAGTTTATTTAACGGAAGTGGAAGTTTGTTCCATTAGGGGAAAATATTTTACAGCGGGCAATTCTAGAAATCGGAATGCGCCTACTGATAGTTTTAGCAAAGTGAGTGATAGTAATTTTGATCGCGAAAACCAAAGTAAAGATATACAGGCCGGAAATCATCCTGATATATACGAAATTGTGGTTAAGGATAGTTGTACAAATAACCCCGGTTTAATTAAAGAAAGTTACGAGTTACTTAAACGTAGTTTAGATACTGACTGCAACGCCGTCTCCAGTGACTGTAAAATAACAGACAAAAATCAAATCACGGAAAGAAATAGCAGCGAGGAAATTATTTCAGAAATAAATAATGTTAATGTCAAAATAGAAGAGTTCGGGGAATTGAGCGAAACCGATGAGGAAGATGATAGGTTATATTATCGTAGTTTTAAACAAAGAGAAAACGAATTAAATTCAATTAATGAAATCAGAAGGGAAAGCAGGCCCAAATCTACTCCCAAAATAGCTTCTGAAACCAATACTAATAAATTGGCAATTAAAGTAAATGTGAGTGAAACTTGTGATGCGGTATTAGAAGATGAGATAATAATTCCTCCACGGTGAGAAATTTACTGCACCATTAAACTAACTGAAAACTTAAAGGGCGATAATCTTTTGATAGAACCTAGTGATACGGGTATAAATGGAGTGTTTGCTGCTAGAACATTATGTCAAAATTCAGGGGAATGTCCTATTCGACTCGTTAATGTTATAGATAGGGAAGTTATGGTAAAAAGTGGAACTTTAATAGGATTAGCAACTTGCGTTAGTACGCCCCCAATAGTACAACTTAATGCCGTGAAGCTAGCCAAACCAGATGTTCGAAGCATTTTAGAACAGTTAAAGCTAAACTATTTAAGTAAGGAGACTGAACAGCTCGTTATATCACTAGTTACCGAGTACGCGGATATATTTAGCCTAGATAATGAAGCTTTAACCAGTACCACTAAAGTAAAGCACCAAATTGTAACCGAAAATACCGCACCAATTGCAAAGCGCCCCTACAGAGTGCCCTACCATCAAAGACCTATTCTTCAACAAGAGCTTGACAGATTACTGGATGCAAATATCATAAAACCATCTAATTCTCCCTGGTCGGCACCGGTCGTCTTAATTGTAAAAGATCTACCTAATGGCGAGCGAAAAATTCGTATGTGTATCGATTATCGAGGACTTAATGCTGTAACAAAAAGGGATTATTATCCACTACCAAATTTACAAGAAAGCTTTGACTATTTTGGAAACGCTACTTTCTTTAGTTCTTTCGATGTTCGTTCAGCATACCATCAAATCGACATGGAGGAAGCTGATAAAGAAAAGACAGCATTCTCCACTTTAGGCCACCATTTTGAATTCACCAAAATGCCCTTTGGGTTGGTTAACAGCCCCAGTACTTTCCAAAGATTCATAAATGTTACTCTGTCAGGTTTGACAGGTGACATTTGTTTAGCTTACTTGGACGACATAATTGTTTTCAGTTCCAAAGATGCCGCCGATCATATTCAAAAAGTAAGAACCGTTTTCGATAGACTCCGACAGGCGAACATTAAGTTAAATCCTAGTAAGTGCCAATTTCTAAAAGACCAAATAAAATATTTAGGACATCTAATCGATAAACAGGGAATTAAACCAGATCCGGAAAAGTTTTCAGCGATTGAAAATTTTCCTATTCCGAAGAATGTACGTGAATTACGCGGATTTTTAGGGTTAGTAAGCTGGTATAGACGATTTATACCAAATTTTGCTACCACTGCTGTGCCGCTAACGAACTTAACAAAAAAAGGGGCTAAATTTGACATTACCGAGAAAGAACTTCAGGCCATTCAAACTCTTAAAAATGCTATTACTTCAAATACCGTATTAGCTCATCCAAATTTTTCGCAACCTTTCATCCTAGCCACAGATGCTAGTAGTGTAGGTATAGGAGCTATACTTAGTCAACTAGATGAGGGATTTGAGAAACCCATTGCTTTTTTCAGCAAAAAGCTTAATAAAGCCCAAAGTAATTATTCAGCAACAGAATTAGAACTATTCGGGGTTGTCGAAAGTGTGAAACACTTCCGCTGTTATCTTTATGGTAGATAATTTACAATTATTACGGATCACAGACCTTTAAAGTGGCTGATGAACTTAAAAGATCCCAGTTCCAAACTAGCTAGATGGAATCTACAACTTTCAAATTACAATTTCGAAATAATTCACAGGCAAGGTAGAAAACACGGAAATGTGGATGCACTCAGTCGTTGTTTCACAATAGTTGCTAAATTACCTACTTATAAACACTCAAAAGAGATCATTGAGTTTCTTAAAAGTAACAAAGTTACGAATTCTCGGGTAAAGGTCCAGAAAAGTACAATTTTTCAGTAGAAGAAAACTATTCACTAGTACTGTGCGTCTCTAAAGATTTCAGCATGAGTCAAGGAATAGCTCGCGAATTTAAAAAGTTATTTGGTTGTGTTCAAGAATTAAAAGATCAAAACAAGGACGTAGGAGAGGTCGCGATACTTTCGTTACCAGTAAGAAATATATACTATTTAGTAACTAAAAGTGATTACTGTGACCAACAGGCATATTTAACTCTATGGAATGCTTTTTGGGAATTAAGGAATATTTGTGTGCATGCTCAGGATCATAAAATCGCCCTGTCCAAATTTGATTTCCCGTTAGATACGTTAGACTGGGATATTATTTATACCATGATCCAGCACGTTTTTCTTGAAACTAGTATTGATATTTTAGTGTGTGATGTTGATTCAAAAATCGCTTCCATTAAACAAGTCGAACAGAAACCGCTATTCCTGCCGKTTTGGGATAAAGATGCAATTATCAGGGCTCAACAAAATGATCATTTTTGCCAACAGATTAAATTAGACTTACTTGACAACGACATTGATTATTTTATAGATAACGAAGGTTTGCTGTACAAATCTATAGAAAAGTTGTCAAAAGATGTATTAGTAGCTCCTAAGTCGTACATTAGAAAGATTCTACATGACTTCCATAATTTACCGTATTGTGGACATCAGGGCCAATCAAAAACGTTATCTCTCATCCAATCTAGATTTTTTTGGCCTAATATGAAAGCGGACGTTATTAAATACTGCCAAGAGTGTATTTCATGCAGCGAACGTAAAACATCTCCACATCTTAAAAGAGCACCACTTCAAAATCTTCCAGAAATTTTAAACCCATTTGAGAGAGTATCCATGGATGTTTGTGGTCCATTTGTAACTTCGTATCAGGGAAACAAGTATCTGCTTACCTTTCAGGACGCATTTACAAAGTATGTAGAAGCTTTTCCTATGCCAGATCAAAAAAGTGAAACTATTGCCAAAATTTTCGTTACCGAAATTATCTCTAGGCACGGTACGCCAAAACAATTACTTACCGATCAAGGCACAAATTTTATATCCAAACTAATGAAAGATATTTGTAAGCTCTTGCAAATTGAAAAGCTTCAGACGACTCCATTACCATCCACAATCGAATGGTATGATCGAAAGGAGTCACCGCGTTTTTAAGGACGTAATATCTCACTACGTGTCCAGAAGTCAACAGGATTGGGATAGTTGGATTCCGTATGTGTTAATGTCATATAGATTCAATATACATAGTGCCACGGGTTATACCCCCTTTTTGTTACTTTACGGAAGGGATCCAATTTTCCCATTCGATGACATTATAAGACCTCAATCCGTTAAGTACGACTCTGATCATAATTACGTCTCTGAATTGCTTGGACGTTTAAATAACGTGTACACTACCGTTAGAGAAAATTTAAAAACTGCGCGCGACAAGCAGACATATCAATATAATAAGAAAAGTAAAGATAGGAATTTTTATTTAGGCCAACTTGTGTATCTGCATGATCCTGCTATTGGAACAGGGTTATCTAAAAAGTTAACAAAACCATGGAAAGGACCTTACCGTATTATTGAAATTAAAGGTGCGGTGACCTATCGAGTCAAAAAATTAAATAGTCACAAAGAAGTTATAGTACATGCGAATCGTTTAAAGCCTTGTTCGTACGACAACTATTCAGAAAGCGATCAGCCGACGGATGCTATTCCAAAATTAAATTTAGAATTCGTAGAAGAGTTTGAAGCATTATCAGAACCGGTAAAGCCAGCCCATGCTGCACGGGTGATTATCCAAGGATTTGGACAAGCACCTGTCCAGTCGGTTATAGAAGAACCTCCAGCTCCCTTGGGGACGGAAATTCGCGAAGGTGTTAGGGTGTCTAACAGACCACATAGACCCCTAAACGATTTACGTTTTCAGAATTCGATTAAGTCACTTCGAAAATTCTAAATTTGTTAGTTATAAGCTAAATAGATATACATTGCGATTATTAGTATTATAATTGTTGAATTTTCTTAATTTATAGATATAACGATACCACAAGTGCCACTAACTAACTGTCATTACACCGGGTGTGCATAAACATTAAAAGAACATGATATCTACATTGATCTACGTGACCATATTAACTTTTGTGGAAATCCAGGCCTTTATAGTGTATGACTGCCGCGGACCGAACGTTAATGTGAGTGTAGTTTCTTTAAAAGACATTTCACCCTGCCCAGAGGCTGAACAGGACTACACCAGCGAGAGGAAAAACATACAAATTGTACAGCGTAATGAAGTAAAAACAGTACATGTGCAAGCATGCCTAGTTGAAATTACCCGCATTATAATGCATTGTGGAATGCATAGCCACAGTTCAGCTGTATCGGGAGGATTATCAGAGCAGATATTTGCTCTAGGAAGTCAATCTTGTCGAGAAGCACACCGATACAAAACTATACGTGTGTACAATCAAATCATAGGCAATCTCATACTGAATGCCACCACATCTGCTTCTACTACATTGGTTGGGCATTTAAATGATGACGGAACGTGTGCAGGAGTGGTTTACACCGAAGATGGCCATACATGGAGTAGTGTCACGGTACAAGCTTCGGTTAATATACATTTAAAAGATTACCTCGCCACGGTGAAACTAGAAAACAATGAAATTGTTCTGCAAGGAGCATTGTCTGCCCTTATCTGGAAGGTTACTGTGTAGATTCAATGTACGGGGAAACTGTATGGGACTACTCACCGGAAACTTCCTGTGAATCAGGGTTAACCCTTGCATATGATGGCCCGGCGGATGTCATCAAGACCAAAACGGGAGAAAAATATGTAGTGGTGGAACAATTTGAAAAAATATTCGCAATGGCTATAAAAGGTACCCATCAATTGTGCAGTGTAACCATATGGCAAAGCGAACATCCTAGGCTCATGATAGTGGATAAGGTATTACAAGAATCCGTAGCACCAAAGATGGCCCTGTTAACACAAAATACAGATCTCACGGCCTATTTTAATAGCAAGTTTCTCTACATAGAACAGGCTTACAAGCGTGCCCTAAACAACGTCTACACCGACGCTATCCACCGCCGTTGTCTGCTTCATAGGGAAATTCTCAAAAATCGTCTTCTGTTAGCCCCACTTACCTCCAACGCACTAAGCACCCTCATCCGCAATCAACTAGGTTATATGGGTAAAGTTCTCGGAGAGGTACTGTATATAGTGCAGTGTATACCAAGAATGGCGCAGATTAGGAGAACTCAATTTTGTTATAACGAATTACCAATAACGGTTAATAATCAAAGTTATTTTATGGCCCCCATAACGCATGTTATGCAGGAACAGGGTGAACAAGTGGAATGTAATTCTCTGACGCCTCCATTGTACTTCGTTGACAATGCATGGATTGGGTTGGCACCACACCCGGTGGCAAAACAACGAAATCCCACTAGCCTACAGGTCGAAGAAGAAGAGCGACTACATTTTGAACCTATCTTACCGTTGGGTTCAAGCGGTCTATACACCAACGAAGAAGTCACTAGAGTACAAAGAACACTAACATTTGGGATAGAAAGAAAAGCTGTAAATACCATAATAGCACGGAAAATTGCGGGTCTACCAACTGATGAGCAAGGATACTCCACACTGCAATTGTTTGACCCAAGCGAAATTAAAAGTATAGCTCGATCCATGTTAACTTATGTATGGGGATGGTTCACGGATATTGGCATGGTGATGAGCGGGATAATAGGATTTTATGTAGTATTGAGGGCCGTTAAATATCTAATAAGCGTAATAATTAATGGGGTAGCCATTTACAACACTGTTGYATGTGGCATAACTATGCTTGCCAGTTTATGGGACACATTGGCATTGTGGGCAGTTCACCGTCATCATCAGAGACAGTCTAGGGCCCATGAGCCGACAGTCGGATATTCCGGTCCAAATGATTCCGTAGAAATTTGCATGAACGAAACTGGGCCGAACTCAGTTCCCAATAATATCCACAATCACATAACAAGTTCCAMATATTCGCTAGAAAACAGCCGAAATTCT
This sequence comes from Rhyzopertha dominica, assembly GCA_025024175.1. Classification (NCBI taxonomy): domain Eukaryota; kingdom Metazoa; phylum Arthropoda; class Insecta; order Coleoptera; family Bostrichidae; genus Rhyzopertha; species Rhyzopertha dominica. Next base: position 11,329,205 of record QCXZ01000086.1, on the reverse strand, counting down.
CTATACCCCACCTTATCTCACTGGACGGAAACGTAATTACTTTTCGAAGAAAACATACTCTAAGGGGATTTTCAGGTTTCACTCACACAACGTACATGATCCCAGGTCGATCCAACTCTTCCTGCAAGCAATAGACCGGGCATGCAATTTCCTTGCATCCTTTCTTATCTCCTTACCCATTTATAAAGTATTTTTGCACCCCTATAGAGTATTAACTAGGAACTACATCAAGGAGGACCGCTGCCCCTGGAGAAGCAGCTGACCGGAGACGTAGCCACCAACAACGGACAAACTGGGATGATTGTGTTTAGTGTTAGTGTCTAGTGCGGTCGACCGAGAGTAAACGAAGTGAAGGTCTTTCTACAGTGGTCACAAACATCCTTAAAACATTCGCGTTAAGCATTTATTTGGAGAAATTAAGTTAGGATTATACTTTTTAGAACATGTTTTGGTTGGGTGTTAAAGTCTTCTTTTTTTTGTATACAGGGATATGTTTTTATGTTAGGTATATGGGGTAGATAAGTGGGAATATTTAGCTAACTCTGAGTGGTCCAGAGAAACACAGATTAATTCTGAATTAACTTTATACGCTTCGAAGATTGAGTAGAAGTGATAATTCAATTCTTGTTTAAATATTAAAAAAAATGCCTTTCGGAAGTAGGACATTTTTTTCTTGTCGGCGAGTATTGTTATACCCCTAGAGTATTCCAAATTTTTGTATTTTTCTAAATTATCGATGTAATATTAGCAGGAAGTTAGGAAATGCTTACGACAGTCGTCGGAGCGGATGGACATAGCCCGCTACCGCCAAAACGCTAAATCGTCAGATCTAGCTGTTTTTAAGTAGGTCGGTCGACGTCCGCCGATTTGACGACGTCTTCAAAATTTCGCGTTAAGAAAAACTTCCCAACRGGAAAACCGAAGAGTCCTGGTTCATTCGCGGTCGCGCCAACATAAAAATTTTCATATAGTAGAGTTTAGCTAATTGAATTTCCTCGTGCGCTATTATTATTCATTCGGCAAAGATAAATCAAAACTACCGAGGGGCTCCCCAAGAAAGACGGAACATTTGGGTTGGTAAGTTTTTGAACAGATTAACGCCGCAAGTTTTTATCGGTTTTTTTTTAATAACAATACATTAATTTTCACAATTCATTCACTTTAAATTCAAACAATCGACTCCTGCTTCCGAATGTTCATTTCCGTATATTCTTTCTTTTTGTAACAAGTCACACTTTAACGTTAATGTAAACATCCAGTTATCTATAGACTCAATATACGTGCTGAAACTAAAGTTAGCCTTT
>QCXZ01000086.1:11315299-11327801 GCA_025024175.1 Rhyzopertha dominica | reverse complement strand
TACACTGTAAAATTGTAAATTGAGGAAACCATGACGAAACTTGAAGTCCTCATAAGACCCGAATTCACCCTATCTTTGGCAACACAAGATCAGAAATATGGAAATTACAAAATCATTTCCTACTGCAAGGGATGTTGTCAAATGACCAAACAGACAAACCTACTAAAAGGTTTTAAAACAACTTCTGACCCAGTTCTAAATCGAATAAAAATCATATATTCAATGGTTTAAAGCTCAGTAGTCACAATCCCAATCCTTTATATCTACCTGAAGTCTGAAACGCTTTCGATGAAATCTATATATTAAGATGTTTTTAGATAAATATTGCATCAATGTTTCTTAGGAAGTTTTTAATTCATTGTTTAATATTAAGTTTAGTCTACCTAAGTCTGCTAGTTGCACTAATTGTGACTGATTTCTTTGAAAATTAAATTGAATTACTGACTTAAAAGAATGCCAAATAGTTGATATGGAAATCAAGCCCTATTATAGTTTGTAAGAAAACTAAGAAAATAAAGGGAGAAATGTGTACACTTTCCATTCAGTCTGTTATACGTTATACGAGCAGAATGTTTTAATCATAAAGAAATGTGTTCAACAAATTAAATAAATTGTGCTGACGAAAATTTTGAAGGGAAATGGCCTTGAAGTAATGTAACCACAAAAGCGACAATTAAATGTTTTATGAAAACTAGTGAACAGGCTCTTTCCAATATACAAATATAACAACACGCTAACATTATAACCAAACAAGTTTTTGCTAAAATGGAAGGAACCCCGGCAGAAACAGTAATTACCGTCAGCTGCCGTCACAGAAATTAATGAATAATAAAATTGAACGCATTTTAACACATGAAGTAAAGTTCCATTAATCATTAACTATCAGAATACATGAGATTCAGTTATGCCCATAGGTTATCAGAAATGCTCAACAATTTGAAAACTGCAGTGTTGTAATTTCAGATTCTCTAATATTTTTCAGGAGACTTAATACAGATATCTATTTATTGCTATATGAAGAATTTATTTCACTTTAGAACCGTCTCAAGATTTAAGCTAAATAGCTACTCCATATCGAATATCTCACATTTATATGAATACCATTTATTCTTTTATATGTGCAAAATAAAGACCATTATTAGAACTACCTATTATATACTTCAAACAATTTTGGCAACTTGCCATATTTAGGTACATCGATGTCTTACTTAAATCCACTGAGAATTTATGGAAAAAAGAAGAATAAGTAGAATTTGGTACCCACACAACCCATGAATTTGAAATATTACAATTTAACACATAAGAAGGAGACATTAAAGAAAGTGTTTACCAATACGATTTGTCATGCTAAAACTTGGCACAGCATCTCCAATGACACAACTAGGAATGTTGAAACCGAAGCAGAAATTTCTCAGACAATCAAGAACAGTAGTTCATCTATGTTGCAGCAAAGGTGCATCTCTGAACTAAATGAAATGGACTACACACAGATCAGTGTAATGTCTTACATTTTTAATTGAATGATAAATTTTCCAATAAAAATAGATACCAAGATACTCTGGTACATGACAAAAAAATAAAGCTAACCAAAGAAAGCAGCAGCAGCTAAAAATTCAAATTTGAGATGAAAATTGTTTAAATTGAATCTAGAAGGAACCAATCAGTCAGGCAAGTAGAAAAATGTTTATCTAGTAGAAGATAACCGAAAAGAAATGTTCTAGCACAATGTAATGCAACATATCCAACAACAGATTGACTGGTGAATAGCCAAATATCCTCAGCAATCGAAAACCAGTGACGATATGTCAGAATCCCAGAAGCAGGCAACCTGAAACAAAGAAAACTAGAATTAAAAAAAATTTACTCTAACATCTAATTAATTATGTCGTACTGAACTTTTTACATTGATAAACGAAGAGAACGCTTTAAATACTCTTTTATAGGATAACACGTACACATATTCTGAACCTTTAGTGCTACAATTTGATGTAAATTCACCAAATCTGTTTTTTAATCACACCATAAACTTTACGTTGTTCATTTTAACAGAAAATCTTTTAGACTGAACACATAGATAAATCATTAAAGATAGTTAGATAAAATCAATCATCTGCCCTGGTCATGGTCAATCCACTCCCACCCTACGACCGGTTTTGCCCTTTTGGGTTTCTTCAGGCAGGGAAAGGCAGTAAACTGACCATGGCAGACCGTCGCTTTAACCGCAGCTTGTGGTTAAGAGCATCAGCTCTTTTATACATGGTTGGATAAGTAAGAAGAACTTCGTTTAAATTTTTCTGTGAAATGCTTCCAAATATTTATTGACTATACTAAGAAATATTTATTACGTGGTAGATAGCAACATGAATTTTAGCATAATAGTAGTACGGTTAATGTCGCAACAGATTTCATCGAATACATATCACAAAAACTGAATAAAAACAAGTATGTGGTTGTGGTGTTTATATATCTATGCTAATCTTTTCATACTGTGAACCCTAATATGATGTTAAAAAGACAATATAATATATAATGGGCATAAGAGGAGTAGCACATAAACTTTTTGAAACTTATTAATCACCCCAGAAACACTCTATTGTAGTGAATCATGTAGAAAGTGACAAGATGACTGTTATAATTGGAGTTCCACAGGGATGAGTCCAGGGACCGGTCCTCTAATTGTAGACCGTGATGCAAGAACCGGCCAAGTCTTAAATCATCATCTGTGAGAAAATAAGGAAATACATTCTGGATTTTGCAATCAGTTTAACACGTGAAATTTTTGTTTCTAAATGTATGTTATTGATATACTTCGGATTTATCTAATTTTTGCATAAAAGAGTCGAGGGTAGCTGAAAATACATAACCCGTACAAAAAGTCAGTTTTGTTCACAAGTGAACTTGGCCGGTTTTTACACCAAGGTCTTCAATTTTTGTATGTGCATAGCTACAGCTTGTCATTTTCTAATTCTTGCTTTTGTTGCGGTTCTTGATTCTGTGATGGTTATTGTGTTATTAGTGTCATTCGTGAGCAAAAAAGAGCTTAGCTTTCATAGTTTTCCTAACGAAAATTAAGGAGGGGTTTATTTTGTATCTGGTACAGGCAGAGAACTGATGAACCGATTATTAAGGCATACAAACTGAAATTATTCATACAATTTATGAAGGAGTAAACACTATATTTCAAACTGTTTACTCTAGGACGATTTATTGGCGAATGTCCATTTCAAGATCATGGCAAATGACATGCAGTACAAAGACTGTGCATGGTCTATATTTTACACAAAATATACAAAAAGTTATATAACTTCTCCCTTCCTATACAGTACATTTAGCCAACATTCTGTGTCCATATAATATAATAAATAATAATAAATATAATAAAGTAAAAGAATTTAATAACACAAATACCTCTTTCTACAAAATAAATTTTAAGAACATCATGTGCTTTATACATAATAATAGATCTAAAAATTTCAGCAACATAAATAAATGKACTTATCTCCCTTTTACAACAGAATTTAATAAAACAAATCTATGAGTAATTTAACAAATCAKGTTTTCKAACCATGCGACCCGATCTCGTAAACACCACCACTATCTTTTCTTTCTTGAACACCCGAACACCTATTGGGGGGATTTAAAGCACTGTCACTATTGTTGCTATTATTGCTTAGTACAGTGCACGGTAGTAGATAGAGAGGTATAAGCACGACCCTATGGTAACTGTATGCAACTGCGGCCCAGCTTCGTAGTCAGTGTGGGAGAGAGAGAGAGAGAGAGAGAGAGATCTAGTAAGAGATGCAATATAGTGGTAAAAGCATGTATGACCATACATTCGGTGTGGTATTTGTATGGTATTTTGAAATAACAAAAATGTGAAAGAATTGTGTGGTGCCGAACTGTAACAGTAATTCTTCCGATAGAGCTTTATATGCAAAAAAACTTTTTAAATCGTCAAAATGCTCCACATGTAGGGATCATCTTTATACAACAAATGTTTCTGATACAGCTGGTCTTTCATCTACACTTACTATTTTAAAATCCAGAAGATGGCTAAATCATCCACATCAAATCGTTTCACAACTTTAAAAAAAGTAAAAAAATATTTTAACCAAACACATTCACAGTGTTGTTTTTGACAATGTAGTGCACGAATTGTTTTCAAACACATATCCTATTTCGTTTCCTTGTAAAGAAGACGAAGCAGAAATACTTTCAAAATTTTGTTTATTGTTATATTATAATGGGAATTAAATAGTACTATAAACACAATGAAAGAGAAACTGATAAATCAAGTGCAAGAAAGAAGAAGGAATCTACATTATAGTTTTTTTTTAATTTTTAGATCTCCTTGTATGTGTAGTTTTAATAAACGTTGACTGCAGAAGCACCACTTTAGTTTAGTGTGAAATAAGTATTACCCTCATAATATAAGAAATATATAGAGTAGTCGTATTTCTGTACTTAATTTTACTTTCACATCCAACGGATGGGAAGTATTGTATCGCGACAGAAATTTTCAAAAATTTTTATTTGCTCAATAGCTTTAAAATGCCCGAAAATGCCCAAAAACAAAATTAGAGCAAAATTTTCCTGTTTGTATGTCTGTCTGTGTGTGGACGGGATAACTTTCGAAAGACTTAACATATGAACTTGAAATTTGGTATACATATAAATCTCAGCTACACAAAGCAACAATTTTTTTAGGGGTGAGTAGGGTATAGGGCCACCTTCCCTAAAATTGTGGGGTAACTACCCTTTTTGCAAAAAAACGGTCATTTAAAAAAACCGGTTTTTCCCAAATATCTCAGAAAATACTTAATATATTCACATATCCGATATCCGATAGGAAATAAAATTGCTCACAAAAAGTGTTTAAAAAATGTTTCCAAAATTTTGATATTTTCGAAATATTTCCAAAAAAAAATGAATTTTGGACCCTTTCTACACAACTTTTTTAAAATTTTGCTATTATATAGAAAATTAAATATCTGATCGAAAAGCAATCTTGCAATTGTTTTGTTTAGTTAATAATTTTCGAATCATTTAGCAAAAACCGATTTTATAAATGTATGGATTTTTGCTAATATCATGAGAACCGTTTGTCGTAGAAAAAAATGTCTAGAGATAAAATATGCTCAAAACCTCATTATTGATGGTATAATATAAGAAATAAAAGCGTAAATTTGATTTTGACAACTTGATCTGGAAATATTGATTCAATTTGCAACGCATTTTCATTATCTGACGCAAATCTGTTCTAAAATTGTTGCACAAGTGACAACAGAATCTTATCATTTCCACACTTTTTGAAAGATAAATGAACCATCGCTATTCGCTCAGATAATTTTAGGAATAAAATTGATATTATCAACATAGCGTGTGCTGTAAAGTAGCCTTATGCAAAGCGGAGCGATTCCCACTATGCTCTATCTCTCTCTAACATGACTGGCTACAGAATCGCCCCGCTCCACACGGCATCATGCGCATACCTCTCTATCTACTACTGTGGTACAGTGTCTCAGATTTCGTTAAAATGCTTTTAGTTCCTTTTCTTAAAATGACCATTAAATGGTCTCAAAAACTTTCTGTTCTGATTATTAAATTTTCTGTATTCAACATTTTTACTGCATATGCTCTTGGCCTTAAGTCCTTTTACAAAACTACACCAGGTTCCTTATTTTCTACTTATGAAATTTTGTACCATCACTTTCTGATTCGGACATAATGGCTTTAAATTTTTGACATGTTGATTATAATAATGGTTTTCTTTTCTTAACAAGCTATATTTTTGGTTACATCAAGTAGGTTACAATAATTTGTTAGAAACTGGTAAATGACCTTTTATTTTTCTACCAAAAAGCAGTTCTGCAGGTGAAGGTAAGTAATGACTAATAGGAATATTTCTATACTCCGTAAATCTATGCTGTCATGTAATCCCCCTTTTAACGATTTTTTTTATCGTTTGCATGTGAAGTTCAACAAATCCATTGTAATATGCATTATTTCCCACTGCTTTACGAAATTTTGAAAATCTGTAGATGCAAACTATAGTCCATTATCTGATGTTATTATTGTGGGTATACTATGTCTACTGAATATACTTTTCAATGCATTTATTACATTAGTACTTGTAGTGTTATTTTTTTAATTTATTAGCTCAGGGAATCTTGAGTATTCGTCTACTACCAAAAGAAATTTGTTTTTTTTCCAAATTAAATAAATCAACACTGACTTTTTCCCGCGGTCTTGAAGCAAATGTTTGAATTAATAATGATTCTTTTTGATTTGAATTTTGGAAAATCGTGCAAGTTTCACAAGTATTTATTGTGTCGGAAATTTGTTTAATCATATTTGGCCAGAAAATTAATTTGTTTCCTTTTAATGTAGTTTTCACAGTACCCATGTGGTTATAATGCAACTTATTTATTATATACTATCTCATACTTTTGGGTATTACGATTTGTGTGCTCTTGTATACAACATCATGAATAACACTGAGTTCATCCCTTACTAACCAATACATTCTTACTATTTCCAGTAATGTGTTTCGGCCAACCTTCCTTGATAAATTCCTTCAACTGTGTTAACTCATGGTCATTACAGGTTTAAATCTTCATTGTTTCATATGTTGCTGGTGACATTTCATTGTATTTGATTATATCTAGGTGAAATTCAACTTCGGATTCCAAAAATTTTAAATCATTTTCATAGCTTGCCTGAGATGAAGTATCGGCAACATATAATTTTGAACCAGGTTTGAAAACAACTTTAAAATTATAGCACTGTAAATTTATTCGAATTCCCTGCAATCTTAATATTACTGGGACTTTTAATCGCTTTTATAGCCTCAACTTTCTCCTGTCCATTTTGATCCCTTCACTTGTTAGTATGTGCCCTATATATTTAACCTCCTGAACCTTAAATTTACATTTATTTTTATTAAACTTTTACACCCTTCTCTTGTTCCCTCGCAAATACTTTTTCTAATATTTCATCGATTTGTTTTAATGTCTTAGCATAAATAAATAAATCGCCTATATAAATTTTAACACTGCTTATTCCTTCGAAAATTTCTACAAAAATACGGTGAAAAATTTCAGGAGCTACTGATATTCCGAACAGCAATCTTAAAAGTTTGAATCTGCCAAATGATGTGTTAAATATTGTTAGCAGGGATGCCTGTTCAGAAAATGAAATTTGCCAGAACCCTTTATTAGCATCCAAGATGGAGAAAAATTCAGATCCCACCAATCATGTGTTATCTCTTCAAAGTAGTAGTAATAAGGCCCGATTTAAATTTTGAGGATCTAATCAAATTCTTATCTCACCACCAACTTTCTTTACTATTACTATAGGATTAACAAATTCAGTGGGTTCCCTAATATCTTCGATTACGCCTTCATCTTGCATGCTTTTTAAAGTTTCCTTTAACATCAGTACTTACAGAGACTGTACATGATCTATATGTGCAGTCTCTGTACGTACTGATGTCATTTGCCATGATCTTGAAATTGACTTTCGCCAATAAATCGTACTAGAGTAAACAGGTGTTTTCTTATTAGTAACAAAAACATATGTAACGTGGCGCAGTCAGAGTGAAACGAAAGTAAAGTTCAAAGAAGGTATACAAAATGCAGGCGTTGAAGCAACCAAATCCCATTTTACACAAAATATACAAAAATCAATTCATTATATAACACAACATCATTTAAACTGCAAAATATTTCTCTATAATTCTAGATTCAACACACTAAATATAACTAGCACAGATCAATTAATTATTATTATACTTTTATACATCACGAACAATTTTTGGGATTTTGTTCAGTAGAGAACACTAATGCACAGGAGTTATTATGATCTTATTTTAAAGCATTTACAATTATTGTTAAATCTTTATTAAGGATACTATCGTGGTGGAAATATGTGCCATAAACACAAACACAGGCTTCAACAGAAAATTATAAAAACAAATGGCAGAGCTTTTTATGTTATATGTTCTAACCACTACAAATAGTAGTCCAAGTCTGCTCTGAAACAGTACTTTCCCTGTTACTTCTCTATTCCTACTAAGCAATGAGCAATATTAAAATGCTATATTTAAAATTTTACTTTCAACCACTATCAAATGCAAGATGAGAAAGCTGTGCAATAGCAATAAAATCTCTAAAAGTTAATGTAAATTAAATTTAAGAAGCTCTCTTGGAAATAACTGAGGACTCACCTAAAGATATAGAATCACAAACTCAAGCTTGTTTTAAAAATTACTTCATACAAGTTTCTTTAGTTAATTATTATTTTGCATATTTTAACTAATTGACCATACACTGACTACTAATCTTTCTCTCATTCAGGATACAAATGTGGTAGAGGCACATTCTGTGTCGGATCACTGCGTAATTTCCTGTCATCTATCATTTGTCATGTCAAGGAAAGCCTCAATATCTCGAAAATTTCGTGATTGTCGTAACTTTAATTATGAAGAGTTTAGTAACAGTCTGTCTCGTGTTCCGTGGAATACAATTTATACCATTAACTCCATCAATGGTAAGCTTCAATTCTTGAATAACATTTTGTTGCTGTTTGATTTATTTGCGCCTTTTGAAGTCGACACTTTCCATAAACCTAAAGCTCTCTGGTTTACAGACAATATTCGCTTCCTGATGAACCTAAGAGATTGTGCTTACAGTAGATACCAGCGATCTAAAAACAAAGCGCATTGGGTATTTTATAAAACACTGCGTAATTATATGACAATGGCGGTCCGAAAGGAGAAAAGAGCTCATTTGCGGCATGTAGTTCAGCGGGAGGGCGTTGGTCGCGTGTGGAAAAGTTTACGAGATTTAGACATTTATAAAAAAAAGAAGAGCTTCACACTTCCAGCGCATCTTTCTCATCTCGATACTCTTAATGATTTTTTCTGCCAGTCGGCTACCACTCAGGCTCCTGACTTGGAACTTATGCACTATTACTCATCTCACTCGCTAGTGGAAGGTGAAGATGAGAAATTTAGATTTAAATCTGTTGATGAGGACATAATACTGTCTGATATCTAGGATAACAACTAAATGAGTGGGTTCAGATGGTATTAGTATTAGCATGTTGCAATTTTGTTATCCAGTTATTGTTCCTTATATTACTCATATTATAAATGTTTGCATTGTCAATGGTGTTTTTCCTCATCAATCAATGGAAGCTATCTCTTATCCAGCCGATTCCCAAGAAGAGCAATCCAACAGAAAGAAAAGATCTAAGACCAATTAGTATTTTGCCTGTCATGCCCAAACTTATAGAAAAAATCATGGATCAGCAGATTAGAGACTTTCTTTCCGCAAACGACATTCTGCCACCTTTCCAGTCTGGCTTTAGAAAAGGACACAGCGGTACTACATCATTGTTAAAGATCACGGATGCCATACTGAGGGCACAGAGGATGACAAATTAACGGCGCTGGTTCTCCTACATTACTCAAAAGCCTTTAATACTATTAATCACAGTTTACTACTTTCAATTCTTAACTACAGTGGCTTTCATGAAAGTGCTATTAGTTTGGTGCACAACTTGTATAATCGACATTAGTGTGTGGTTTTGGGGGAGGAGATGTCTTATGAAGCCGATATTTCTTCTGGTGTTCCGCAAGGATCCATAATCGGTCCGTTGTTGTTTATTATTTATTCTTCAAGAATTTGTAGTAGTTTACAGAACTGCCAGTACCATCAGTATGTTGATGATACGCAGGTTTATCTATCTTTTTCCCCTGCTGAGGTTGATATCGCCAGTGCCCAGCTCACTAGCGATCTCGGTCGCCTTTCATCTCTGTCTGCGAGGCACAGCTTGACAATTAACCCAACTAAATCCAATCTAATTTTATTTGGAAAGCCAAAATATATTCCTAGCGTGTGATCAAAGCTAGATGTCAGGTTAGATGGAACTGTTTTATGTTATCAAAAAGTTGTTAGAAACCTAGGACTTTATATGGACGAAAATCTTAGGTTTAGAGAGCATATCAGTAAATGCATTATTAAAGCTTTTGGGAACTTGAAAATACTGTGAACCGTCACATGTTAGACGCTAGGTTAAGGTTATTGTTGTGTGATGCACTGGTGCTTTCTCATTTTAATTTTTGTGATTCTGTTTACGGTCAGTGTCTGGATCAAGTTTTCTGCAAAAAAAAACAGCGTGTGCAGAACTCGTGCCTTAGATTTGTGTATGGCATTCGGCGAAATTCTAGAATTACGTATAAATTGAAGAAAGCTCGTTGGTTGAACATGGAACGTCGTCGTTACTTTCATTCAGTAGTCTTATATCATAATATAGTTTTATACAAAATACCTCAGCACCTATACAAATTAATAACTTTTAGAACGGACGCGCATCATGTCAAGATCAGGAGGAAAAGTATTATTACCGTCCCTCAGCACAAAAGCGCTTTTTTCCAAAGAAGCTTCTTTTACAAATTTTACAATTTTACAAATCTATGTCCCCGATTAACGTAAAGAAGAAATTGCGTGAATTTTGCTTGAAAAGGTGTGACCGGAGCGAACATGAGTACCCATGGCTTTGTTTTTCTGGTGCTGCCGGCAACAGATCTGTTCCTCGTGGGATCTCTTCTCGCATTACCTCTGTCTGCTGTATTTTTCTTTTCTATTTTCTCCTCTCTTTTCACTTCTTCGCTGTCCTATTTGTTGCATGATATTTCTTTTACTATTGTGTTGTCCCTTGTGTCTTCTGTACCCTCTATTGTTGTCCCTTTAATTTTTTACAGTCTATATTTGCAAAATTTAGCTTGACGTACATAAATATTTACTTCCTGTATATATCCTGGGGACGGGCGGCCAAAGCAGAAGTAGCGTCATTTTGATGTTACTTTCTGAGTCACGTTCCTCTCGCTCAGCAATTTCACTTGTATAGTACACAAATTTATTATATTACAATTCTAGTGGCAGGTGAGAATAAAATTATTATTATTATTAATATTTTCAGTAGAATGATGCAAAATCCATCACACTTATTAAATTTATCTATCTTTCCAGATATCGAAATAGGAAAAAAGGAAGAATTTTTCACTATGAAGAAAAAGATGAAGCTTTCATTAATAATAATAATAAATTTACTTATGGAGCAAGTCCATTAAATTATACATACATTAATTATAGTGTATGTGTACATAATTATAGAGAAAGACATCATCATTTCAACATACAAAATGTATGACCTAATCCATTTTCAAAAGTTGGTAAGTGCATTAGGTTTTTGCTGATGATGTAATACTGCTGACAAGTTCAGCAAAAGGGCATGTCTATCAATGTACAGAAAAAAAAGTTCTTTTAATTTTCAAACAAAAAGTCAGTGGTGGTGCAGATTGAAAACACAAATATAGAACAAACAAGTGAATACAAGTATTTAGGATCAATTATTGATTGCACTGACAAATACGAACAAGACATAAATAACAAATTATATATGGTCTTAAGAAGAGGTTTCCTTAATAAAAAAGAAATTAGCACAGTCAGTTAACTAAGTGTGTATAAGAGTGTATATTGCCAACACTGCTATACAGGCAAAAAACATAGGTATTAAACCAAAAACTATAATCTAAAATAAAAGTGTCTGAAATGAAATACCTTTGGAGACTTACTCGAAACACTATTCTTGATAATATAAGGAATGACTATAAGAGAAACATTAGAACAAAAGTGTGTATGGCTACAGATTGAAATGGCTCTTAAGATGGTTCAGACTCATATGCAACAACACCGAGAGTGGAGTAACCGGTATATTATGCTAAGCTGCAAGTTAACTTTTTTGCAATTACGATATTTAATACTTTACAGTGCACATTTGTTACCAGATGAGGGCAATAGCCAGGCCCACTACAGACTGCATGGGCTTTTATGCTTAATTTGGTTAACAGACATTGAGCTGTTTCCTCATCATCCTGGCCGTGAAATTCCGAACCCCACTTTAATAGACATATTCCTTTAATTGTATCTGAAACAGAAAAAGTAAGCTTTAAATAACAGAATAGGAAACACTGAACTATTAGAGTCAAATGCATACTATCAATATACTCTATGGAGGTTGCAGACAATTTTGTTTTTAATATGATAGCCTCTTCCAATTTGTTATGGAAGATAACATTTTATATATAACATAAACTATCATTTTCTGTGGTCTCATAAAGTGCACACTTTTGAATTTCGACAGTATATTTAGTATGTGTTAGAGTTATGGCCATTCAGTATTATTTGATTTTCAAATAGTTAGCCTGGACTAAATTGTTTCTGAGAGTTATATATAGGTACTCCTGAACATAAAAATGTTAAAGGCATTTATAAGTAAAACAATGATATCAAAAACAGCTAAATATTACTGATGTAGCATGACATACAATCAAAATTTAACTAATTAATTAATTAATTTAACTAATTCTTCTACACTTCAACTTTCTTTAAGAACATTGAAAAGGCTTTACAATAACCTGAGTCGATATAGCTTT